>JAANYP010004760.1:218695-280304 GCA_020465985.1 Centrapalus pauciflorus
GGATCCGAAATGGGGTGGTCCGAAGTAGGTGATGGTCCGAATTAGGCTTGGTCCGAATTTGGAACTTTGATCCGAATTGAGCAGGTCCGAATTGCTATTGGTCCGAACTGTAGGCCCGAAATGGTCGAACAGGACCCGAATTCGGATGGTCCGAATTCGGTCCATAGGGATCCGAGTTCATACTTATAAATTTTCCAGATTTGCATTTTTGACCATTTTACATGTTTCAGTAACTAAAAATTGAAGTTATGAACTTAACTGTACTATATCAACTTATAACATAACATTTGTATACCAAAACAACCCATTTGTGTCCATTTTTCTATGTGTCTCGATGAACACACACACTAAAACACACACTTAACTTGAAATCATATTTAGAGGTGGAATCTGATTCTTAAATTTGGTATATAACAACATACATGTTCGATTTCAACTAATCCATCATAATATATAACATGCATTATCATTTGCAACAATAATCTTAGAAATCGGTTTTCATAAAAACCGAACCAAAATTTCATAAATCCGTAAATAGGAGTGATTGTTACCTCAAATTGTTTGTTGTAAGGCTTATAATTCCTTATTTGCAATCTGAATCCAACTTTTTGCACTTGAAATTACTGATTCTTGTGTTCTTGATTTGAAATCC
Source organism: Centrapalus pauciflorus (assembly GCA_020465985.1). Lineage (NCBI taxonomy): Eukaryota > Viridiplantae > Streptophyta > Magnoliopsida > Asterales > Asteraceae > Centrapalus > Centrapalus pauciflorus. The sequence continues at coordinate 219,348 of JAANYP010004760.1, forward strand.
GAAAGATAGAGGGAGAGTGAGAGATAGTCGGCTAGAGAGAGAGAGTAGTGAGAGAGTGTGTTGGTGGAAATGAAAGGGTTTTTCCCTTTTTATTTCTATTTTGTCCCAATTGCACATTATACCCCTCAACTTCGTATTTTCTTACTTAACTGATAATGATGAACAAGATTTGCTTAAATTGATTATAATATTCCCATTAACATAATAATTAAGTCCTAAAATTGCAAATTACAATATGTTTGAAATTTGGGATGTTACCAAGAGACTAGTAAGACGCGGCATGAAAAGGCGATACAATGTGCTAAACTTAAGTGTGCTAAATATTTTAAGTGGTTTGCATATCAGATAGCATATGTCAGGAACGCAAGGTGGACAATCACAAGTGGCAATGACCCCACAGCAAGTCCTGGGAAATGAATGCAACAACTAATAGCCGAGAATAATGAACAACAAATAAGTTATTATTATTATTATTAATTAATTTTTATCTATTATTTATTATTATTATTATGTATTATAAACTATAATATCTTTAGAAAATAGTGATGATAATTAATACCATTTTATTTTTAACCCTTTACTTAATATTTTAAATTATATATAAGATTCTATTATATAATAGAAGAAGAAGAAGTTAGTGAAATTCCTAAAAGAAAGAGACCAGCTGTTTCCACTACCTCAGCGGCGCCGTCGGCAAAGAAAGGACCGTTGGATATGTTATTCAAGTCATCAAGTCAATCGGGAAAGAAAGGGGGTCACTTAGTTGGAACTCCACAATACCATGAAGTTCAAAAGAAACTAAGACTTGATGCGGTTCAAAAGTTCTCTCGTTGGATGTATGATGTGGGTCTTCCATTCAATGTCGTGAAATATGATAGTTTAGGGCCCGCACTTGAAGCATTTGCTCGACATGGTTGCGGTATAAAGCCCCCTAGCTATCATGAGGTACGAGTTCCAATGCTAAGGCTTGAGATGGAACATACCAAAAAAGTTTTGGTAGAAAATGAAGTTGAGAAGACAACCTACGGATGTTCTTTGATGGCTCATGGATGGAGGAACAGGAAAGGAAGACCACTTGTCAACTTTTTAGTGAATACTCCCCGAGGAAGTATGTTTATCGAATCAGTGGATGCCTTCTAACTATTCACATACAGGTGACAATATGTTCACATTGTTTGATCGATTCATCCAAAAAGTTGGGCCGAAGGATGTCGTTCATATTGTGACAGATAGTGCTAGTAATAACGTTAGAGCCGGTAAGTTTACTATTATTACATTTACAATAAACTTATAAGTTATTACTTATTGCTAACAATTAGTATTTATTGGACTCCGTGTGCAGCACATTGCATAGACTTGATGTTTGAAGACATCTTCAAGTTGCCACATCTGAAAAGAACAATTGAGAGGGTGATGGCGATTAATACATAGATTTACAACCGCACATTGTTATTGAATAAGAGAGTTCACTGGACAAAAAGATACGGTTAGGCCGGCAAAGACCCGATTTGCCACCGCTTTCATAACACTGAATTGCTTTGGGACTCACAAGAAGAATCTAAGAAAGATGTTCACTTCCGAATCATGGACAAAAAGCAAATTTTCGAAAGAGGCGGGAGGCAGGCAAACAACAAATACCATATTGTTGCCATCTTTTTGAAGCAATATAGATATTGTCGTGAGATTGGGTTTGCCTTTGTTGGGCATGCTTCGTTTAGTTGATGGAGAGAGAAAGCCTCCCATGGGATATATATATATATATATATATATATATATATATATATATATATATATATATATATATATATATAAATCTCTGAAAGCGACTCTTATTCAACACCTTAATCAGGGTACATTGATATATATATATATATATATATATATATAGATTGAGGTTCAATTGAGAACTTTTATGCATCGGGGCACCTCGAGGCACTTTTGTGCATCGGATAATCCACCAAGGATGCACAAAGGGCATTTAGGGAAAACTAAAGACATGATAATTAATTTATTTCTAAAAATCATTAAATGATAATTAGGAGTTACATTTTGAATTAAAATCTCATATTAACTACATTCCTCATTTTCCTCCTCATCTCTCTCTCTCTCTCTCTCTCTCTCTTTCTCTCTAATCGTGTTCTTCATGATTTTCTTAGTGATGATGATTTGAAGACGAAGAATAACGATGAACAACGATGATGATGAACATGAACAAGAGAGGTAACCGATGATAATTATGAAGAACATGATGCATAGATGAATGATGAACGATGAATAATGATAATGCATAGATGGATGATGAACAATGACAATGCATAGATGGATGATGAACGATGAACAATGAAAAATGATGATGCATAAATGGACGATGAACAATGACGATGCATAGATGAATGATGAACAAGTTGAATATGATGCATAGCTCAATGAAAAATATGAACGACAAACACGATGCATAAAAAAATGATGAACAAGTTGAACACGATGCATAAATGAATTTTTGTATTTTTTTTTTGTTAAATGCGTCTTTTTTTAACATGATGCATAGATAAACAAGATTAACGATGAAATGCATCGATCCATCATCTTTTTTTGAATTTGTGTAATTTTTGTTAAATTTGGAAATGTATCAATTGAATTTATTTGGCATTTATTATTTGATTATTTGTTGAAATATGAAATTTAATGAGGTATGCACATTCCCCAAAATGCCCTTCCTTGTTTGTTCCTATAATGCACAAGTTGCATAAAATTGTCCAACTATTTACCCTTTTGCCATTAATCTAATCCATACAATTTTTTGATCTAATGGTTGATATGAGTTCTTTTGTACCTCGATGCATAAAAGTTCTCAATTGAACCTCCCTCTATATATATATATATATATATATATATATATATATATATATATATATATATATATATATATATATATATATATATATATATATATATATATATATATATATATATATATAGGGATGAGATCCATTGTGAACAAGTTATTCGTTGTGAACAAATAAAAAAATACATATAATCATTCATATGTATCTACAAGTGTTTATAACATGATTCATATGATTCAAAAGATTCATAGAAGTGTTTACAACAAGATTCAGAACATTCAAAAGGTTCATAGTAGTTTTTATAACACACAGGATTCAACAAGATTAATAAGATTCGACAAATTCATAGGATTCAATAAAATTCATAGGATCCAATAAGATTAATATGTTAATAGAAGAGTTTGGTAGTATTTTCAACAAGATTCATAACATTCAAAGCTATTTTATGGTTGTTCACAATGTTCACAATGAATAAAGTGTTCACAAAAGATCTTTAGTTATATATATATATATATATATATATATATATATATATATATATATATATATATATATATATATATATATATATATATATATATATATATATATATGAAGCGACGGATAGGGCAAAGGAGATGATTGCCGCCTCTTTCAAGAACAAATTGGATAAGTATGAACAAATCTTCACCATCATTGATACGAGATGGAATTGCCAATTACATCGACCTTTGCACGCGGTCGTACATTTCTTGAATCCATCTATTTTTTATAACAATCCGCATATAGAAGAGGATTCTGAGGTGATGGAAGGTTGATGTCATGCATCCGTAAGTTGTCATTGACCGAAGACGAGGTGATGAAGAATCATGCTCAACTTCCTTTATATAGGGCTGCACGAGGGATTTTTGGAGACCCGACAGCGAAGCAAATGAGACTAAAGCTTGCACCAGCTGTTATACATATATTTATAAACTATAGTTTTTAAAATCTATAATATCGTTTAACCATCAATCTACTTAGCATTCTTTATTTGTTAATAAATTAGCCGAGTGGTGGAAACAATATGGATCACCAACACCAACTCTTAGAAAATTTGCAGTGAAGGTGCTGAGTCTTACATGTAGTTCATCCGGTTGTTAACGTAATTGGAGTGTATTTGAACATGTAAGTAACTCAGATTTTGTATTATAAAAAGTAAAAACATACTATAATTTACACTATTCATAGTTTAATACGTGTTAATAGTTATTATATTTTACTTGCAGCGTCATTCTAAAAAAGAAATCAGTTAGAGCAACAAAACTTGAATGATTTCGTATTATAAGGTATAATCGGGCTTTGAGAAGGAGGTACGATTGTTGTGATACAATTGACCCAATCATTTTGGACGACACCAATGTTCAAGATCCCAATGAGTGGTTAATGGAAATTTTGGAAGAAGATGCTCCAGTGTTTGAGGGTGAAGACTTGACGTGGGGAAATGTGTCTCTAGGTCTAAAGAAAAAAGCCATTTAGTAGACGAGCAAAGGGAAGAAAGTGAAGAAGAATGATGTTGGAGCTTATAAAGATTATGTGTCGTCGGACGGAGAAGATGAGCTTGACTATGAAGAATTAGATGATCTATGATTGGCTTTTAATACTTTTAACTTTTAAGACTTTATTTTGAAGTTAAAATGTAAAATATATTGAATAGTTTAACGTAAGATATATATATATATATATATATATATATATATATATATATATATATATATATATATATATATATATATATATATATATAGGTTTTAATACTATATCCTCTAAAAATGAAATAGCGGGCACTATCGCTACGCTATCAGTATGTAGAATATAGGTAGCTAGTCGCTATAGTCCGCTATTTGCAATCAACAACTATGAGTCCAACACATATTATGAACACGGCAATTTTGAGAGCTTCAGGTGTAGTATGGTTTTCCCAACACCTGAATATGTGTTAGATGAGCATCCCCAAGTTGAAAAGCTTTCACTAAAAAGACTGAGAAGACACCCATGAGTATTAACTCCATCAAAAGCCTCTGAGATGAGGAAACGTAAAATGTAAAAAGATACTAATTGAAGTCTATAGGTTACACACACATACATATAAACTGTGATAAAATACTGAAATGTATTTATATATTCAATATTTTTGGCTACATTGAAGAATATTCAGATGGTGGATTGCTGAAGAACCAAATGAAGTTGCTGAAGTTAACCAAGGATCCAAGGAAGTTGCTAGACAATCAGACAATACCAACAATAAAGAGCATGATGGATAGAGAGACCACAAACACATGAAAAGAAAATAATAAATCACACGACATGTGAGTAACAAAAATAGCTACTGAATTCTTTCTAATTCATAAAAAATTATTAGGACGAAACTTTCCACAACCCTATTTTTACCTTAAAAGACTCTTGACAACTAATCCCCACATAATTGTACATTATTAATATAATGTAAACTCTTGGCAAGTGTAACCCCCAATTTAAGTGTAAATGAAACCAATAATGAAGAATAAAGTCGGCTTTAACAGAATTGATAATATTCCAATGGTTTGCCTATTCATTTTCTTCAGTTAATCCAACTTCACATTTTATAAGCACTTGGGAAACTAGCTGAATACACGTGCGTTGCTCGGGTGGTGTGTTGTCAAGATCAAAAATCACCACCTAAGATTAACTGGTTTCAATATATCAGAGTGTAAACCAATAACCTTGTTTTGGATCAAAGTCCAAATAAGAAGTTTGCGGAATAACACTTAACTGTTATAAGAAAACTTTCAGAATAACTAACAGATATTCAAACAAATATGATCAATATCAAAATCCTTTATATTGCCAAAATCACTGATTACAATCACCTCTAATCTGTTTGATTAGACGAAGAACACAGATTGTTCTTAGGGTTTTACAACCTTAAAGGCTTGAGAAACTTTTTCAGAAAGCAATTACAATGAAGCACACAATTACAGAACTTGCACGTACAGACTTACAATAGAAAGACCTAGTCTATCTATATATATAGCCTTCTGATTTGTTTCCTTGACAAACTCTGATTTCTCTAGTAGTAGATATGCTTGGAAGATCTTCAAATAATGAAATATATATCACTTCCTGAATTTCAGCACTTTCTGTTATTAATCTGTTGAGCAGCTTGAACTTTGAACTCTGGCAGCTTGAACTTTTGTACTAGCAGCTTGAACTTGTTAAACTAGCAGCTTGAACTTTGTAATTACATTGAAATACTACTAACAGTTTGAGAAATCTAACTAACAGCTTGACATACTTAGAATATTTCCCAACAATCTCCCCCTAACTTAAATTCTTTACACAATACTTTAAGTCTCTATACAAATAAGGAAATAAAACAAAGTAAAACTGTTATATACAAACTAAGGCATCCAAAAACTTACAACTGTGAAAGTTTATGCCTTATAGCCTTTATGAATTCTCTCTTCAACTCCACTTTATCACATTCAATCTTCATAGAGATCACCTGGAGTAGCCATGCTTTTGGCAAATCAAGGAATTCAAAATTGTAGAATCTGCTGGATTTTTCTGCAAGCTTGAGTCTATATGTCATTGATTTAGCATATAAATCAACCTGTACAATCTTCATTTCCTTGGCAGCTTCTATATCCACTCTGGTGGATTCTGGGTCAAAAATGCTTCTGAGATCTTTCAAGTTTGTCTGAACCCAAACAATTGGTGACCTAAAGTGACTGGCAGTTCCAATATGATGCATTTGAGTCAGCTCATCTCTAGTCAATCTCTGAACCAGGTGGATTAGGCTTTTATATTCTTCCTCTGGACCAGCTTCCCTTTTGATTACAAAATGATATACTAAATCAATGTCATCCATTGACTTAGCATACCAGTAAGTAATTGGAGGTTTGGAGAAGTCATGCTGATCCAGGACTGTTTCAATTTCCATAGCCTTTTCAGTTGCTGATCAAATAGCACTCTCTTTACTTGTTCAAACTTTGCTTGTTGGATGGGTTTAGATTGAGAAACATCAGCAACAGCTTGAACTGGAGTGAGACTTGGACCTGTTGGGAGGCTGTGGAAACCTTTTCTTTCTCTTTATCCTTGTCATATAAAGCCTGAAGCTTCTCAGTTGACCATCATTGAGCAATTACCTTTGATATCCCAGCTGTTGCAGAGAAATTTATCAAGAATCTTCTGTGTTCTGCCTTTGAAGGCCCTTTTGGCCTTTATCTCTTCTTTTGATTATCTTTGACCACAAACCCTCTTAGGTAATCTCCTAAGGTTTCATCATCTCCCATTGGTTCATGGGTCTGTTGGTCTAGGATCTCGTCTTGTTCTTCAGCCAATTGTCTGGCAAGTTCAGCATCATGAGTAATTTGGGCTTCTTTTGAAACAAATTTAATCTTTGGAGGCTCAATCAAAATGCCCTTTCCCTTGTCTGTGGGGGTTGAAACTGTGGCTTGGACTGCTGGGGCAGGAGCTTGAGGACCTTCTCTGATGACCACTCCACTTGTTCTGATGGGAACAGCTTGAGCTTCTACACTAACAGCTTGAGAAACTGTTGGGACTGTTAGCCTAGAAACTGAAGTTGTTGTTGGTGAAGATGAAGCTGTTTGGACTGGTTGAGGGATCTCCTGATTCTTCCCCTTTTTGGATGCATTGGTTTGTCCAGGGGGACCAAAAACCTTTGCAAGTAGGGATCGAACAATCTTCTCGAGCTGGATGATCTTGTTTCTACACAAAGTGAAACCAAGATGAAACTGATCAAGGTGCTGTTGTTGGGCTGCTGTAAGTTGTTTCAAAGCTATGATTTGAGATCCCTGTGCAGCAATAATGGACTTATAATGTTCCAAAATGGCTACAATAGGTTTCAGCTGTTGATCCGTCAAAGCCATAAGTTGCAGACTAGCCTCAAGATCTTCAAATGATAGTGGGGTTTGAGTTCTATCACTGGCATGAATTCCAGAAGTGGAAACATCTGGGGCCCTTTGTTTTTGGTACTGGGGACTTCCAGAAGGTGCTTGCACACCCTCTGTTGCCATGGGTGTGGTCTTAGGGATGTTGATACTGTCATGTGCCACTTGTGTAGAGACATCAGTGGTATCAGCCACAGATCCCATATGAACATCCTCTGATGGGATGTTCACCTCCAAGTTGAGGGTGGGAGTATCCTCAATGGGTTCCCTATCGATATTCTGTGCAGGGGTGTCCCCTTGCACAGGGCTATTTGGCTCTGGGAATTGGACTGAGGAGGAAGGAGCTCCTACAACCCTTTGTCGTTTATACATTTTAAGTGAGGGGGCTGGGGAAGTATGTATAGTGGAAGGAGCAGAAGAAGTATATGTATCATGAGGAGTGGGTTGGGGTCCTGGGGGTGAAGCAGTAATAGATGGTTGAGCCTGCTCAGGACCCTCCCCTCTGTTTCTTGGATGGGTATCCTGCATTGCAGAAGGCAATGAGACATCCACATTGTGAAAATTGGCACTTTTTTATAAAACCCTTTTAATAGTGGGTAATGAGTGTCTATGAGAAACATGTATCCTTTTATGTACTTTAAAATTATTGCAAGACTTTGCAATTATTTCTGCCAAAAATCGTGGATACATAAAAAAATTTCTCATTCTTTAAGGCACGATGCCTTAACATCCCTTGAAATCATATTTGAAAAATTGAACTGTTGACCTGTTGATAGGCACACTAAGGTAGTGGCAATATTTGAAAAAAATTCAGACCAACCAGTCCTTTTAGGGCTTATACACTATTGAATAATATGTACAAGATACTTCCATTTAGGACCAAAATGTGCTTTTAGAAGGTAAAAGAATCAGTAGGGCCCCTATACCCAATTTCAGAAAGACCTTCGTGTAAAGCAGTAAGAGAGAGATCAGATATACCTATGGCATCTTGAAGATGCAGATGTTGGCGTATAGTCTCCTCAGGGATGGTAATGGGGTTACCATCAACGATTGATGCAAAAGAAGTGACTCCATTAATGGTACAGTGGTTGATTTCCAAAACTGCTCTATATGTGAGACGTATATGGTGGGATTAACCATTAGAGCATACTGGATATGGGAACCACGAAGAAAATCCATCATGTCATAGAATGGTTGGAGTTCAGTGTGTTTGAGAGGGTAGGGAAGGCAGTTATGTTCTTTGACAAACTCCATTAGAAATCACGACGGGGGTTTAGGGTTTTGAACGACTGTGTGTGAATCGCACAGAGAGAGAAGATGAAAAGATTGTGGAAGATATTTTTGCAACTGGTAGTTACAATCGAACGAAACTGGGACTTTAAAGGTTTTGGCTTTTCAAAAATATCTAGTCCCGCGCACAATCTTATGAAGAATTATTGAATTACCCTGCACACTTGACAGACCAAGTGAAACAACTAACAGTTCGAGAAAATGAACTGGCAGCTTGAGAATAGTCTCAAGCTGTTAGTTGAAAATGAAGCATTATCTAATGAAACAGTGTCTCCCCCTTAACTAAGCACATTGAATAAGTATTGTCCTCATGAAATAAGGAAGAATAATGAAAAATAAATTAATCCATATTTACCATAACAATATTCGATACTAGAAAGGTGAATCTCCCTACATCAAATGGTTTTGTAAATAGATCAGCTAACTGATCATCTGTATACATTTTGGTAACTTGGATTAATTTCTTCTCATTACAGTCTCTTATAAAATGGAATCTAATTTCTATGTGCTTGGTTTTGGGAAATTTCACTAGATTTTGTACTATGCTTATTGCACTTGAATTGTCAATACAAATAGGAGTGGATAGAAAGTTCATACCATAGTCTCGCAGTTGGTTCTGAATCCACATCACTTGGGAACAGCAGCTGGCAGCTGCAACATATTCTGCTTCAGTAGATGAGGTGGAAACTGTGGTCTGCTTTTTGCACTGCCAAGAGACTAGTCTTGCTCCTAGATATTGACATCCACCAGTTGTGGATTTTCTGTCTATGTTGCAACCTCCATAGTCACTATCAGAATAAGCTGTTAGTTCAAGAGGAGAGTCCTTAGGATACCATAGTCCCAATTTTGGTTGACCCTTGAGGTATCTAAAGATTCTCTTAACAGCAAACAGATGTGAGTCCTTTGGAGCACATTGAAACCTGGCACAAACACAAACAGCAAACATTATATCAGGTCTAGAAGATGTGAGATACATTAGGGAACCTATTAAGGATCTGTATAAATGAATATCCACATCCACTCCTTCTTTATCTGCATCAAGCTGTTTATGAGTGTCCATTGGTGTGCTGGCAACTTTGGTGTCCTTGTATCCAAACTTTTCTAGGATGTCGTTCACATACTTTGATTGACTTATAAAAAGTCCAGTGGGTTTCTGCTTGACCTGCAATCCTAGAATGAAAGTTAGTTCCCCCATTGAACTCATTTGAAACTTCTTGTGCATCAAAGTTTCAAACTCCTTGCACAGACTGTCATTTGTTGATCCAAAGATGATATCATCAACATAAATTTGAACAAGAAGAATCTCTGATTTGATGGACTTTGTGAATAATGTCTTGTCCAGAGTACCTCTCTTGAATCCATTCTGTAGAAGATATGAAGACAAAGTATCATACCATGCTCTTGGGGCTTGGTGGAGTCCATAGAGGGCTTTGTCTAACTTGTAGACTCTGTCTGGATACTTATAGTCCTCAAATCCAGGGGGTTGACACACATAAACCTCTTCTTCGATTGTACCATACAAGAATGCAGATTTCACATCCATTTGGTACACTTTGAACCCTTTGAAGCTGGCATAAGCTAGAAACAGTCTGATGGCTTCTATCCTTACTACTGGGGCAAAGACATCGTCATAATCTATTCCTTCTTCTTGAGTATATCCTTGAGCTACCAACCTTGCTTTGTTCTTTATCACTACACCTCTCTCATCCTTCTTGTTTCTGAACACCCATCTTGTACCAATTGCCCTCTTACCTTTAGGCAAGTCAACTAAAGTCCATACGTTCTGAATCTTGAATTGCAAAAGTTCTTCTTGCATTGCCTCAATCCAAGATGGATCTTTCAGTGCCTCAGATGCCTTCTTTGGCTCTAATTGTGACATGAAGCATGCATGTTCAAAGGCAGCTAGACTGAATTCAGGGACTGCTGATTCAGCATCAGTGGACTCCTTGTGAATCATTGTCCTTGTTTGCACAGGAGTGCATGGATCTCCCATTATCTGGTTGAGAGGATGATACTTGTGAACCCTGAGTGTAGGTTCTCTTTCTGTCTGAAATGAGCTTCCCAGATTTGTATCATCACCTTCAGCACCACTTGAGGATTCTGCTTCAGTAACAGTCTGATCAGAAGATGGAACTGTTTCCCTATTGGATGGAGCTGTTACTTCAGGGTTTGGAATTGGCACTTCAAACTCTGTATTTATGTCTTGTTGATCAATCAGGACCACTCGTGGGTCACAAGAGAGAAGTGGCAGTACAGTGTACTCATCCCATGTAGCAGAATCTGCAATTGTTGGAAACTTTGTGCCAGCAGCTTGAATATTTGTGTTACCAGCATGAGAATTTGGGCTGGCAGTTTCAACACTGTTTCCAATAGTTCCTGCAGAATACTCAACAAAGCTCAGAGAATTTGTTAGTGAATCTAAAATCAAACAACCAATCAGGTGCAGTGTTTTTGACATTTGCAGTGTTTTCATTAAACTCAACATTAGCACTTTCTTCAATTGATTTAGATACACTATTATATACCCTATAGACTTTGCTTTGAATAGAGTAGCCTACAAAGAATCCTTCTTCAGTCTTGCTTTCAAACTTTTCTAAGTGAGTTTTAGTATGAAAGATGGTGCATGAACAGCCAAAAGGCTTTAAGAAGGCTACTAAGGGAATCCTGTGATGGAATAACTCATAGGGAGTTTTACCTTGTGACTGAACAATTTGAACCCTATTTAGAACATAGCAGGCTGTGTTTACTGCCTCTGCCCAGAAGGTCATTGGCAGTTTGGAATCAGCTAGCATGGTTCTAGCAGCCTCTATTAGAGTTCTATTCTTCCTTTCAGCTACACCATTTTGTTGTGGTGTTCTAGGTGCACTATATTGCCTTGCAATGCCTTTAGACTCACAAAAACTGTTTAGGATATGATTTTTAAACTCAGTTCCATTGTCTGGCCTGGTCACCTTAACTTTTAAATTGGATTGGTCTTCAATCTTAAGAATAAAAGACTTGACTAGCTCAGCAGTTTCATCCTTAGTTCTAAGAAAATAAACCCATGTAAACCTGGTGAAATCATCAACAATGACTAAACAGTAAGCTCTTTTATTCAAACTCAAAACAGATGTTGGACCAAAAAGATCCATATGAATAAGATGAAGAGCAGATGAGATTGAATTTACTTCTTTGGCCTTATGAGAAGTTTTGTGTTGCTTGCCTTTGAGACATGCTACACAATGATCATCACATATGAACTCCCCTTTTGTGGTAAACCTTTTACCACGTTCTGTTTGACTAAAACATTCATAGATTTGAAGTTCATGTGACACATCCTTCTGTGCCAAAGAGCAGACTCATTTGATGATGCTTTGGATATCAAACAGCTTAAAGTATTTGATTTGGATAAAAGATCTGTGTTCAAACAGTAAACATTGTCCTTTCTTGGTGTTCTGAGTAAAACAAGATTTTCAGGTATTTTAAAATCTTTTGAAAGGACAATACACTTAGAATATGTGAACAAAACAATATTTTGTTTATCACAGATTTGAGACACACTTAGTAAATTGTACTTCAGTTGTTCAACATACAGAACATCATTAAATAACATGTTGCATGCTTTGACAGTACCCTTACCTATTACCTTACTTCCCTTGGAATTGCCTCCAAATGCAACAAACCCTCCTTCAAAGCTTTTGAAATTTGACAAGCATTCAGAGTTTCCTGTCATGTACGTAGAGCATCCACTGTCCATATGTCATCTTGTCTTATGTTGGGTCCTGTGGTTGCCCTGCACAGAAAAAGCTTAGTTAGTAGTGGAGTAAACCCAAACTAAATTGGTTTTCGGTTGTCCTTGTGTATTGACACAACTAAATACTGTTTGTGTCTTTTTAAACTTAGTGAGATCCACTGGTGGATTCTGTGAAGAGTATTTAATTATGACATGAGGTATCCAGGTGTTCTTTCCAACCTTTTCTTTAACAGTCTCAGAAGATCCATTACCAGTTCCAGTTTTAGACTTAGCAGTTCGAACTGGGTTCTTAGTGCTGGCAGCTTCAGAATTTGCACTACCAGTTCCAACTTTTGGCTTAACAGTCTCAACATTTGCATTAGCAGTTTGATCTGTGTTTTTGTCTTTAACACACCATACCTTTTTTATGTTTGATTTAGATTTTTCTAAAACTTGTTTTTGGTGTGTAGGCTGTCTTTTGGTGACTTTTAAGTACCTGTGATCAACTGTCTTCTTTGGAACTGGTGTGACAGGTGTTTGGGCTTTTGAAACTTTTGAGTTTTGAACAATGGCATGTTTTTGAACCACAGTCTGGTTGGTAACAAATGGTTTATATAAACAATGCCTGGCCAAATGGTTTTTCCTGCCACAATGGAAACATCTTTTGACGGTTTTGATTGGAGAACCAGTTTTGTGAGACCATAACTGGTTCTTGTTCCTTTGATTTCTCCTCACCTGCTGCTGTGTGGGAAACTTTTGAACACCATGCTTTTGGCATGTGCATATTGGAACAGTCTTATCCTTTTTATTAGCTTTTGAAGAAGATGCAATGTTACAGTTAGAAAGTACAGAAACATGTGGAGCATTATTGCATACACTCATCTTCTCTTTTCCTTTCACACTGTGGGTTTTGATGAAACTGGAAGTAGGAGGTCTTACAGGTTCACTCATTGTTTTGGAGTTACTCTCAGCTTCTTTACACTCACAGCCTTCATTTGGAATCAATTCTTCTTTAGATTCAGGCTTGTCCTCAAGGATAGTATCTACAGTTTTCATTTTCTCATCTAATGGTTCATTCACAAGCCTATCAGCAACTTCACTCATAGGATGAATGTATTTGTTATTATATGGGGGTGGAGTATCCTTATATCCTATACCTTCCTTGGGATTGAGTTGAGATTTTACCCTATATTTAAATTGGACCTCCATTAGGTGTTCCAGTTTTTGATTGGCCAGCTTGAAGCTACCTAAATCTATATTTTTAGAATCTATTTTCTTGTTAGCTTCTAACACCTTCTGTTCAGCCTCATCTAGTTTCTTGATTAGGGTCTCTATTTTCTCATTCAGTTCCTTTTTCTCCCACTCATGATATGTTCTATCATGTCCCATTTGAATCTCATTATCCTTATAGTCATTGATCTGTTTTTCAAGATCTTCTATAGCCTGCATATATTCATATCTCCTTTCTTCCATCTTAGCTAGAGTTTTGCACATGCTCTCATTATGATCTCTGTACTCTTTAACCATATTTTTGCATGTTTGAGAGCAGAGTTTAGCATTTACCTCAGATGGTAGATCAGTGGAAGTGACAGTTGATGTTTCTGCCATAAGAGCTTGATTGTGAAACTCCTCTTCTGTCTGGTCACTCCAGTCAAACACATTGTCTTCTTGAGAAACAAGAGCTTGTGAGGATGATGTTTGACTGGTTTGCTGTGGTCTTGGTGGTTGCTGACCTTGTGATCTGCACTCTCTAGCAAAATGGCCAAATTTGTGGCATTTAAAGCACTCAACCTTTGATTTATCAGTTAATGTTGATGACAGTAGAGCAGTGTTGTGATTGTAAGAAAATGATTTTTTTTTATTTTCAATCTCAGATTCAAACACTCTCAAGCAGTTGTAAAGATCATCCAACTCTATTTCATCTAGAGTGTCTTTGGTTCTCCATTGGGCAGCATAGACTGTCCATTCTTCACCAAGAGATCTGAGTAATTTTCTGTTCACTTCATCTTGATCCAAGCTGACCTTAGCACTCTCCAATTCACCTATCAGCTTATTAATCCTATCAAAAATTTGAGTAAGATTTTCATTCTAGCCACCAGAAAAGTTTTCATACTGCTGTTCTAAGATATCCTTTTGGTTCCTTTTGGAGCTAGCATTGCCAGCAAATATTTTCTCTAAAGCAATCCAAAGAGAATGAGCAGTATAAAACTTTTTAAATTGATGTTGATAAGTGGCTATTTGTAAAAGAGTAAGAGCTTTCACTTCATTCATTCTAGCCTTTCTTTCAATCTCAGTTTTTGGAGGTGTTCTTTTGGGTTTGCCCTCAGCATCTAGTTCAAGATCAACTGCAGGAGGATTTTCAACAGCTTCCCATAGGGCATAGTCAATAAATTGAATGTATTGTTGAATCCTGAGTTTCCACATCTCGAACTTAGTGGGTTTGAGCATAGGCACTTTTAGTCCTTGCCCAGATCCACTACTGCTATTTTCAAACTCCATTGCAGAAAAACAAAATTTTAAACAAAGAAAGTTTCTGACTTTGAAAACAAAGAATAAAAAATAAAACCTGTGGCTCTGATACCACTTGTCAAGATCAAAAATCACCACCTAAGATTAACTGGTTTCAATATATCAGAGTGTAAACCAATAACCTTGTTTTGAATCAAAGTCCAATTAAGAAGTTTACGGAATAACACTTAACTGTTTTAAGAAAACTTTCAGAATAACTAACAGAATTCAAACAAATATGGTCAATATCAAAATCCTTTATATTTCCAAAATCACTGATTACAATCACCTTTAATTTGTTTGATTAGACGAAGAACACAGATTGTTCTTAGGGTTTTACAACCTTAGAGGCTTGAGAAACTTTTTCAGAAAGCAATTACAATAAAGCACACAATTACAGAACTTGCACGTACAGACTTACAATAGAAAGACCTAGTCTATCTATATATATAGCCTTCTGATTTGTTTCCTTGACAAACTCTGATTTCTCTAGTAGTAGATATGCTTGGAAGATCTTCAAATAATGAAATATATATCACTTCCTGAATTTCAGCACTTTCTGTTATTAATCTGTTGAGCAGCTTGAACTTTTAACTCTAGCAGCTTGAACTTTTGTACTAACAGCTTGAACTTGTTGAACTAGCAGCTTGAACTTTGTAATTACACAGAAATACTACTAACAGTTTGAGAAATCTAACTAACAGCTTGACATACTTAGAATATTTCCCAACATGTGTTTTAAAATTAAAATTTATAAATTAAAAACTCAAAGAATAAAATATATTTTATTTAGAAGAACTATATATTGTCTATGAAGAAAAAAAAAACAACTTTATCGTATATATTGTTACACACTATTAAATTTGACATGTGCTTGCAATGATATTATAACTTAACTCCCTATTTAGACTTTTGGGCTTTTCGTCCTTATGAATCAAGACCCCATCCGACTTGCGTTGTTCCAATAACTATACGTGTGTTGATTGAGAGACTACTCTTTAATTAAAGAACGTGTATTTAATTATAAAAAGAGGCAACAAAAATTGATAGATTTAATTTATTCATGTATTTATTTTTTATAAACATTATGAAATAAACTTACAGCTTTCTATTAATAATATTATTAACTCAAATTTTTATTATTCGACGTTTTAAATCGATTTTTTATGTTTGAATTTTCATTATTTGTTAATCTCTAAGCTACTGCGTTTTGTTGATTTTATTTTTTCTTTTTAGGCAATTTTATTTATCATAGATTTCATTTTATTATCCTATTTGATTTTAGAAAAATCTTATATATGACACAATCAAAATATATTTTATTTAAGAAAACTATACATTGTCTACTAAGAAAAAAATTACAATTATATTTGAGGTCTATACTTATCTAATTTAACACATGTGAGTTGATCGAAAAACTAATTTTTAGTTTAAAAAAATTGTTTCAGAGTGAAGTATATAGAAAGAAAAAACTAATAATAATTTACGATAAAATGAAAACCCATCATTTACTACAAATTAGAAACTTAAATAATTAAAACTTTAAAAAAAAAGTTTTACAAAAAATATTTTTTTGTGTTTTAAAATATAAATATATGATTGTGACTATATATACACATATATAATGGGTTAATATTAAAAAAAAAAAGGTTTTATTATTAAAAAAAAACCAACATGTTTTCTCCTTTTTGCGTTTTCGTCTCTCCATGTTATTTTTTTCCATAAAAAACATCAAGTTATTTTTTTTGTTAAGTGAAATTTGGACGTTAGACACCGGTTATAATTTATGAACCGGGTTTTAAAAAACTGAAAAACCGGGTTCTAATGTCCAATTTCACTAAACCAAAAGGAAAAGAATAACTTGAGGACTTTTATGGATTAAATAACATTGAGGGACGAAAACGCAAAAAACATGAAAACATGTTGGTTGTTTTCATAATAAACCCTAAAAAAACATATAATGCTTTTAAAATTATATCATTTTATCAGTGAATATTTATCATTTTACTTTGATGTTATTTTTTGATTGACTATATATTATAATAACTATCTAATTAAATAATAAATAAATATAGATTATAATATAATATATATTTTTAAAACCATAAAATATATTATTACAAAAAGACCACATGGATTCTTTTCCTAGTTACATCAATAGATTAACCTTCATCTCCCAGTTGGAAACCCTAGCACTTCATTTGCTTTTTCTCGCACACCCCTAATTGAAACCCTAGCCCCTTCGTTTTCTCGCACACCCATGTTCGATTTCCTTTCTCTCATTTGATGCAAACCGATGAGGACATCGGCCGAGAGTGACCGTTCAATCCCTTCCTCAAACGAATTCCAACTTTCACTGATGCAATCCTTTTCTCTAACTGAAACTCCGACTTTAGGTATGGTCTTTTTCTACATCTGTGTTTAGATTTGGATTCGTTTTCATTTACGGTATCTGGTTTATGGTTCCAGATATGTGTTTGTGCTACAAATAATGTTCTAGATCTGAGATTGAGTCGAACAATAGGGTCAAACACATAAAGAATATTGAATAGATAGGAATATCAATTTCAGCCACCGTGGATCTGAAAAAAAAAAAAAACCTGTCATAGTTCAATGACGGTAAGCGGCTTGTCCTCTTGATTTTTTTATTTTGGGGTATTTTGGGGTTGGGTTTTCTTGAATTTTTGTATTTTAGGCACATGTTATTTGGCTTCTGGTTTGTTTGAAGATTTATGTTTGATACCGTTTTTTTAGAGTTTAAGTGTGTTTGTAGTGGGTTTTGTGGATTGATTTGGGTTTACATGTGTTAAACGACCACTACAAGAAAAGTGTCATTTAGTGACACATACTTTTAGTGACACAAATAAAAGTGTCACTATATCTTACTTTTAGTGACACTTATGAAAAAGAGTAGGTATAGAGCAATCTTTTACCCACACTTTTTCTAAATTAGTGACACAAACACATACATTATTAGTCACTATATATCTATACCCACTCCACTTTTACCAACTCTTTTTTGCTCTATAAAAGTGTCACTATAGGAATCATAATCATTTACCAACACAACAAAAAGAGTGGGTAAAAGTAGAGTGGGTATAGGTTTATAGTGACTAATAATTTATATGTTTGTGTCACTAATCTAGAAAAAGTGTGGGTAAAAGATTGATTTATACATACTCTTTTTCATAAGTGTCACTAAAAGTAAGATATAGTGACACTTTTTTGTGTCACTAAAAACATGTGTCACTAAATGACACTTTTTTTGTAGTGGACGTGGAATGATATGTGTTTTATGGATTTGATTTTATTTTGATAATAGTTTCTGGATTTTCATCACTTCAATGATGTGGTTCGTCATGAAGTATCCATACCAGTTTTTCCTTCAACGTTTTTACATCTCTTTTGAAAATGCACCATGAAACAGTCACATGTTCGAATTCTATGGTTTTGATGATGATATTGATATTGATGTAGTTTAAGTTCGAAGTTAGAATTTTTCATTAACCGATGTGGGTTAATGTAGGTGGGTTTTTGTGTTATTGATCCACATTAGTTTGTATATAAAAAATATGTGTTGATTCAAAATCTGGGTTTTTGTGTGTTCAAAAGATGGTGATGTGTAGGCTTGTTGGTTGTTATGCGATGTTCATAATACGGGTTTTTGTTTTCATAATAACTGATGTTGATATTCCAACGTCAATGGAGCAGTTTCGTCAACCTGAAGATGCCTAAACAGTGACTGCTTAGAGGACAAGAAGGTAAGATTCTTCATGTTGTGGCTATATATCTTTTGAGCCATAAATATATTTGGTTAACATGCTTCTTCAAATAGGACATTGAGTTCACTGGATCTTCAGGTTCTGAGTTCCTCGAGATATAAAGATCTAGTGTTAAACGACCTGGAATAATCTGTGTTTTATGGATTTGGTTTTATTTTGATAATAGTTTCTGGATGTTCATCCCTTTAATGATGTGGTTCTTCGTGAAGTATCCATACCAGTTTTTCCTTCAAAGTTTTTATATCTCTTTTGAAAATGCACCATGAAACAGTCACAGATCCGAAATCTATGGTTTTGATGATGACATTGATATTGATGTAATTTTAATTTCGAAGTTAGAATTTTTCTTTAGTTTTAATGAGTTCTGTTAAGTTTGAATGGTGAATGATTTAGGATAAATGAAGAAGACAGTATGAGTGGAAAGCATTTATTCATAAAGTATTTATTCTTTTTGCAGGCACGGTTGAAGCAAGAGTTGAAAGCATGTTCGATTCTTCAGCTCGCTAATTTGCAGACGGGATTGTATTAGGCTTCAAACTCATATTGATTTTCCCGGTATACTTTATCTTCAACCTTTTGATGTAAATATTATACATGGAAGCAATCGAATGAATATATAATGGAAAATTGAGAGATAAAACCGGGAGTTTGTTTTATGTGATCAATTTTCAAATGTTGAGATTATCTTTTATTTATTTTTTTAATGCTAATAAACTAAAAAAAGGCAACTACACGTATAATATATTACGTATATTACAGGATAAATGGCAGTTTGTTTTATAATGTTAGATATTTTAGATTCTTTCTACCTATTTATCTCAAAATTAGTTTTTGTGTAATATATCACTGGAAAAAACAGTGTTGAAATTGTCAAATAGTATCCCCATTAATTCTGCAATGTGTGTTATGCAGGATTTTTGTTGACTACCAATTCTAAACTTTTGCTAGAATCGAGGATGGTATCCGCCTAATTTTGTATTGTTTGAATTTTTTCTATTTCTTCCGGTTGACCTTTTTCCAGCTGCTGGGATTCTATCCCTATGTTTTCTGATTTTAAATAGCTAAAATTCTTCCATGTCAGTATATTCCCATTATTTTTGAATTTTTACCTGTTATATTGTGCCAACTCAGCACGCAGCCTTAATTTTTTGAATTTTACCCAGTAATGTTGTGCCAACTCAGCAGCCAGCTTTAATTTTCTGAATTTTAACGAGTAATATTGTGCAATGTCAGGTATTTCCGATTTCTTAGCTCCAACTTTTCACAATCTTACACAGATCAAATGTGTTTCAGTTCTGATGAGAGTTTTGTTGTCAAACAGCAAGCATGGAAGAACTCTACGAAGTCTACAAATCCAACGTTTCTGGACCCAAGCAATCCTCATTGGGGGTGGAGTTGGCTTGAACGATGGATGGCTGCCTGGGAAACTCAAAGTGTAACGGACAAAAGAACCATCAGTTGGAGACATGGGTGAACGGAGCAGCCGCCCTCCTAGCTGTCACTCTCAGTCACCCTCCACGCCACCCACCAAGGCACGATCATCTGGTGGGAGGGTCAGGGCATAGAGCCAAAAGGGAAGTGTGGATGACGAGTCCAGGAGGGTCAGGGCAGAGAGCCAAAAGGGAAGTGTGGATGACGAGTCCAGGAGCTTCTATAGCATTCTGGTTAAAATAATATATTTCTGGTTTATATATCGAAAATTATGTATATTTCTGGTTTAAATAATGCTACATTTTTTTCTGGTTAAAGTAATATATTCCTGGTTTAAAAAATTCCAGATAAATAGAAGTAATGTAGGCTTAACAATCTAAAATTATGTATATTTATGGTTTAAATAATGCTACATTTTTTCTGGTTAAAATAATATATTTTTGGTTTAAATAATTCCAAATAAGTAACACTAATGTAGGCTTAAAAATCTGAATTATAGCCCATCATAGCTTGCCAAATCAGCATTAAAAATAGGAATTTCTACCAATAATATTGTGCCACGTGAGCATTTTTCTCACTGCTCCGTTATATATATATATATATATATATATATATATATATATATATATATATATATATATATATATATATATATATATATATATATATATATATATATATAGATTTGGGTTCAAATGAGTACCACTAGTTTTGCGGAGTACCGGAGGTACCTCGCTTAAAACCATTTTTTTTGAAATTTTTTTTCATAATCATGTTTAAATTAATAATATAAGACTACTTGCAAAAAATCACACCTAAACACACACTATAACTATGTGAAACGTGCAAGTTCACATGAACTGCACTGTTGTGAATGTATGTTCACAGCTAAGCATGTTCACATGAATTTTTTCATGTTCACATGACTTTTAAGAGGCTAGAAAGTGTGAATGTGTGTAATTCTTTTACGAATATGCTTATATTATTTGTATCTAAATTAATATGAAAAAAAATTTAAAAAAAAAACTTTTTTTCAGAGCATGTTCACATCTAAAACCCGTGTGTTCACAGGTACTCACGGTACTCTGCATTTTTTAGGTACTCACACGAACCATATTCTATATATATATATATATATATATATATATATATATATATATATATATATATATAATTTTCATTTATTATTTTGCCTCCAATGATGAACAAAGGTATGTCCTCAATTCAACAAAAATCCAACAAGTATTGATATATCATCTACCTAACTTCTATTCTTTATTAATTTATGTTGCACATTTACACAACAACAATACCAAAGTTACATCTCTCTCCAACATACTACATACTTCAATTAGCATACACTCCGTTTCATATATTTCATCAAATGGAAAAGAGAAACATTTTTGTGGTCTTAGGTTATCGGATCACGAGATACGCAAAACAGGTACAAATATACATCCATAATCTTTTTCTTATACTCCATAATTGAGTTAAGTTCATAAACATGATCGCAATAGTTTAAAATTCCAGCAATTACAATTACACAAAACGGCGTTATTTTTCTTATACTACATAAGTCAGCTAAGTTTTACACAAAATGAATAAGGCTTTAAGATTCCAGGAGCTAGAATTCAAAACACAACCTACGCAAAATAGTAAGAAATATACATCCATCATGTTTTTCTTATGCTCCAATATGTAACAAAATATTGAATTCTTTTCTAAACATGTGTTTTAACAATCAAATTTATAACAACTTTAAATTAGTAAAATAGATTTTGAAAGAAACCTCCATACAAAGTGATAACACACAGAATGGTAGAACCTTGCAATTAAATATCAAGAGAGAAAGACATAATGTTGGTCTAGAACTTTCATAAAGAAATCAAGGAACATGCCTCTAAATAAAGATTGCCGAAATCTCGATAGGACCTTCATAAAGAAATCAAAGCAGAAATCAACCTTCATAGAGTAATAGAGATCCAAATCGGGGTTGAGAGAAATCGAGAATACCGCGGGGGTTTTGTGCGCAACAAAGGGCGACGGAGAAGAGACGAAGATGATTCCCAGGCGGCGGCGGAGGAGGTGTAGGGTTTCGGCGTTGCAGGTGGTTGAGAGAAATCGAGACGAAGATGATCGGTGGGCGGCGACGGCGGCAGGGCCGGGTTTCGACGGTGCAGGGGGTTCGAGGCGGGATGAGAGTCGTCTGGGGAAGGAGGGCGATGCAAGGGTTAAGGCAAAGGGTTAGGAACAAAGGCATGTATATTGTTTCACAATCATGATGCGTACGTTTCAGTATTCTATATATCATTTATATGGATTAAACTTAAAGTAGATTAGTTTATTAGATTTAACTAGTTTATCTACCGTGTATTACGCGGATATTTATAATACATTATTTTTTATATGTAAAACAATAATCTAAAAAGTAAAGTCACATATATTCTTTTAAATAAAAGTATACAAGACTGATGATATTTCTTAGAATTACTTATTAAATATTTATATTTTAAATGTATATATATGTATAATAATTATTTTCTATATACTTTTAAAATAGTATTATATTATAATTAATAAGTTATTAGAGTATTGAATTTTATTGGATTTGCTTTGAATTGAATTTAGAAATAGATTATATTAGATTTGGATAGAAGATTGTTCAAATATTGCTTATTTTTTTTAAAAGCTCTTAATGTTATTTGTCAACTCATGGTTATGTCACGTGGATTGATAAAAAAATGAATATATTTACTCTTTTAATAGTATTTATAGATATAGATTAATGTGAGAAACAAAAAACTTTAATTACGTGAATGTATATATATATTTTGAAAATGATAAAATAAAATTAAAAATTATAGATAAACATCTCTGAAAATCAATTATCAAAATTTATCATATTCACATTTGAAGTTCTAACATCTAATTCTAAACTTTTGTTATCTGATTACTTAAATTATAAATAATGTCAGCAAAATAATTAACATAAATGTTTATTCAAAATTCTACATTTGGATTTAATTATAATCATTAGGGATAATAATGATAGATAATTATTTTAGTCAAATATATTGCAATATCTAATTTATTATTAGTTCATTAACAAAAAAAAATATTAAAATCAACATTTAATGTAATTAAGTTAATGTATTAAATTAGGAAAAAGAGACGGGAAATAAATTTTTCGTGCATTGTGGAACGACACGTGACACTATTTGTTTTGTTTTATTATAATATATAGATATAGATTTTGATAGGTTGACTTGTACCAATAAAGTGCATGCAATTAAATATATTTTAATTATAATACTAAAATGATATATCTATTATAGTTACATAATCTGTCAAAATTGTAAGAAATGTTTTTTTTATTATTTAATAAAATTAATAAACCATAGTTATAATTTATATTGATTAAAATATATTAGTTTAATAGAATTTAGTTTCATAGGTTGTTAAGATGCAATATTAGCTTTTTTTTAGGATCAGATATGACATGATTAACAATTTAAACACATGTAAATAATTAAAAAAAAAACCTTATATGTAAATATTTAATTAACAATATTTGATTATTCATGAAATAAACGGTATATATATCTATCTAGTTACGTATTTAGGAGAAAGGGATAATTTTAAGTGATAAATCATGTTAAAAATAATAATATTAATTAATATCTATCAGAAACTCAATAAAGATTAAATAAATTTGGATGGTTTAACACTAAATAAACTAATATTTAATATGCTTACAATCTTTTTAGCGACAGTCGGAAAAAAAAATGAAAATCATAAAAACTACAAATATGTAAACCCATACAAAATTGATAAGAAAAGTAAATTTTATAGGAGTTTGGTTAGGTTATACATGTTTCTTAGTCATAAAATATACAAAGTAAAAATTAAGTTGTAAATTCATGATTATATGAAAATCACATACAATGAATTAAATATACATGATGGAAATATTGGGCAAAGGTTTCAAAATTTTATATATATATATATATATATATATATATATATATATATATATATATATATATATATATATATATATATATATATATATATATATATATCCACAAATATTTCTAATACATAGTTTTTTTTTTTATAAAATATACATATATAAAATTTAATACATATAAATATAAATTAGTAATAAAAATACAGAAAAAGTATTATTGTTTGTCATAAATTATTATTTTTCATGCTTTCTAAATATAAATAAAGAACAATTACTTTTTTTTATCATCATTTTATACTTTTTATTGTATTATACATACCTAGTAATTACTCCTTATTATTAAAATTTAAAAATGTGCCTTCAACACGATGATCCCCATTTACAAATGAAGATGAAGACGAATAAGAAGCAGATGAGTTTGAACTAGTTATTATTTATTACATTAGTTTTCAAGGATAATAACAAAATAACTTTTTTTAGAGGTATGAATTGAACGAAAATAGTCGATGCCAATTTATTCATGATTTTTATGCTAACGTTTTTACTATTCCCTCCTTTTCATATTTTGCTGGCTCCGTGACTATTTTTCCATTTCCATTTCTATAGTCAGTGGGATGAAGAAGATCAATCGAGGAAGAGTTATTGTTGGGAGTGTTCAAAAAATTCTGAAACCAAAAAACCGATACAAAAAACCGTTTCGATTTTGAGGTTAACCGAACCGGTTTTTCTATTATTTTCGGTTTGGTTAACCGAACCGGAAAAAAACTTCAGTTTAGGTTTCGGTTTTAGGTTCACGATTTCGGTAATAAATTTAATTTTATATATTTTAACTTTTATGCTTATAAATATTAACATTTATTCCAACAATAATTTAAAATTATAACTAATCTATTAGTATACATTAATTTTTAAATTCAAAACAACAAAAATCACACTTGAACAATTTAATTTAGAAAATTATAAAAAAAAATTTTTGTTTTTATCAGAATTTTAAAGATAATGTCCAATCTTTTAAAGATACTACATAGATAATTTATAGTTTTATTCGTCACTTTTATTATCTTAGACATTTTAGTTTTTAGGAACTAATTTTTGAAGTTTTTTATTTAAAAGTTAATTAATTAAATAAAAAATGGTTAACTGGTTAACCAAATAACCGAACTGAAAAAACAGGTTAACCCATTTTTTAGGTTTAGGTTTAGGTTCACGAAATCATGAAACCGGTATCTCCGGTTAACCATCCGAAATGCGATTTTGGTTCGGTTAACCCTTCCATGAACACCCCTAAGGACTCACATCTCCTTCTAATAGATGCCCCTTAGTAACGACGACAAATTCCTCCAAAGACGATGTTGGCACCTCACTATTTGCTACCAACAACAGAGCCTCCGGTGCTTTCGCTTCTCGTAAATCTTGATTGAATGTCAGACGCCATCTCCGTCCGGTTACACACCACTCCCATTGACATATTAATAGAAGAAAAAAAACACATTTGATCTTAACTTGTTTAATTTCTTGATTAAGGATCATAAAGCTTTCCTCTACCATGGAAGGCATAGTACCACCACCTAACACCCCCATGGCCTCCACCTCCCTTGTTCTTGTCGGTGAATTACAATCAAACTCCTCCGCTTCTGATTCATCTTCATCTTATAAATGGGGGTGATCATGATCAAGGTGATTGTTTTAACAAAGCATTCCTGGGGGTGGTCTGTAACCAACGGAGAGGGCTTCTGACATTCAATCAAGATTTACGAGAAGTAGCGGAGGATTTGTTGCTGTTAGCAAACAGTAAGGCGCCAAGTGAGGCGCCAATATCGTCTATAGAGGAATCTATCGTTACTGATCAGCGACGTCTATTACATGGGGATATCTATTACATGGGGATGTGACTGATGACTCCAACGATAACTCTTCCTCGATTGATCTTCTTAGACTATAAATAGATGTCATCAGTCATCAGTCACACATCCCCCTTGTAATAGATGTCTCTGATAAGTAACAACAGATTCCTTTATAGACGATGTTGGCGCCTCACTGTTTGCTAACAGCAACAAAATCATCTATTTTTTGAACTCATAAGTAACAACAGATTCCTTTATATATTAAAGTTATTATAATATTAGTTTAACTGTGTTAGTTTTAAAATCATCTATTTTTGAACTCATAAATGTTTAAATTAACATTAGAAACCTATACATATAAATGCATATGCCTTTTAGATTTTTAAATACGTTAAAACATTCACACCAACTTTTGTATATTCACATAAAAAGCCTTACAAAACTTAATAATATATCACTTATTTTTTTGATAATCTTTCACGCGCGCACACACATATGGAACTTGATTAGGCCTTGAGGCCAAAATGGGGTTCGGTGTCCAAGTCCCTCAAGGTCGAGACTTAGTTTCAGATTCAATGTGATCAAGACTGAGAACTAGATTAGGGAGGGAGAACTAGATTAGGGAGGGAGATATAGATCAGCTCACATACACCTTAATACACACCGAGATTGAGTTTAGGGCCACACCTTAACCAAGCCCACCCCGAAGACATACAAGTCTTGGGGTCCCCACGTGGTCATGGCCTATGCTTCGGTTCCAAGCAACATTTTGTTATATAAAGTCAAATTAAACACTAGATGATGTTTTGTAGATGTTTTATATCGCATTTGATACAAGATTATAGTACAATCCAATAATGCTTAAAAACTCATTGTAACATTTCAGTAAACACGTGGTATGTGGTTTAGAAATAACACACCAATGTGAGCTTTTATTCGACTTTAATTCTAACAAATACTTGGAATCATTAATATGACATTTGTAGACCATTTTAAACCCTTTAATCACATCTAAAACATAAGAAATCATCCATTGATTCATATGAACACATTTTAGTTCATAAAATGGGTTAAAATCAAATCATCTCTTCAAAGTCCATTCAATTCTATACCAATATATAACACATTGGGTTTATGATTGAGCTTATAATTCACACCAAGCACTACAACTCATTTCAAATACATCGTGGATGCTTCATAGAAGCTCTCTCAAGGATTGTGGCTCAATGAACAACATATAACCCGAATAATACATCTTTTGGCTCCTTTATACTCAAATGACAATATACAACAAGTTTTATTGCTATTGGGGCCATTGATATCATTTGACATAAAACCCATTTAGATTTACACTCCATAAATGGAGATCAAGAAAAAAAGAAGAAGATGAAATAGTGGAGAAGTAGTTTATACCTCCAATGAAGCTTTAAAAATCAACAACCACCTTCGATCTTCTCTCTTTTCTTTCTAGAGTAAGAACACACACACACACTATGTGTGTGTGTATGAGCCGTATAAATAAAAGAAAGGTGGGTAAAGTTTGCTTCATTTGGCTACTTCACACCCCCACACAATACTACATTCTCACTCCCCATCCCTTTACATAATATTTTCATTTTTCAATATAACTATATACAACCTTGCTATAATTAGCATTTTAGCAAAACTACAATATTACAATACCCAAAGTAATAGATTAACATAACATATTGATTTTGGCAAAATACTATATTAATCATTCTCAAATCTCATAATTACTATTATTTAATTATTTTACCAAGCAAATTATCACATAATTATTTGAGGTATTACAATTCTTCCCCCGTTAAAAGATTTCGTTCTCGGAATCCTAAGATTCAACACAAACACATGGTGTTTTAAAGGTAAATTACCCCTCATAGGCTATTTCTACTCTTTGCTCCAAAATACACGCTCCAGGGAACACATAGTGCTCGTCATCCACGTATGTCATTGCCCAAAAGCAATTAACAACTCTATCTTCACCAACAACATAATTCATGTTGCTTGTAACATACCTCTCCTAGTTCAGCGACACAATTTTGGTTGGCATTGAGTGACATAACCATCTATAGTAGTTTCAAGAACCACTTATCACATTCACATAACCCATTATCCAACGGATTGCCGACATGCAAGTAATCATTACTTGGTCATACCAAGTATACCACAACCAAATAAGCGCTCAATTTAGACTTAAAGCTAGTAAAAAATGTTATGCTCAGTTTGGACTTAGAGTTAGTCGTACCATGCTCACAAATTAAATGTTAAAGCATCCAACATCCAAATGGGTTGGGTAATTCGACTCTACTCACATACTTGAGCCGAAAATAATCTTACTTGCAATTCAAAGTACAAACAATTTATTATATTTAACTTCGAAAGGATGACACGTGTCATGTATCGACCATATTTATTGGCAAAATCATAACTACAAATACTCCAACAGATAATTAAATTTTACTGGAAATCCCTCGGTAATTACTAGTGAGGGACCTTATTTCCATCGTTAATAGTTTCATCGGTAAATCCATTAGTAATAAATCTCTCGTTAATCGTCAGTAACTTGTCCCTCACGAATCCCTCGGTGATAGTGTCATCGGAAATCCTTCGAAAATAATAATCAGCCACCAGATTATTCCTACAAACCAATATTGGCTTTTTTGAGGGATTATCAAGGGATTTTTCCCTTGGTAAAGGTTGTTTTGTTGTCGTCTTAGTGATGCAGACCGGTTAGGGGTGTTCAAACAAAACCGAGAAACCGAGCCGAACCGCTTTAAACGCTTGATCCGAAACCGGAAAAAATCGAAACCGAAACATCAAGGGGCGGTTTAGGTTTTCATTTTTAGAAAATCGTGGATAACTGAACCGAACCGATTATATATATACAAGTTAGTATCATCTATTTATAATTTCATTTAGACATTCTAATACATTAAATACTAGATTTTCAAATGATTTTTTGTTTTATTAATAAACTAGTTTATAACTAACGTATTACGTGGCTATTTTTAATTAAATATACTTATATAAAATGTATATAAGTAAAAATAAAAACATACAAAAATAATAATTGTGTTTATCTTTTATTATTTATAGATAAAATAAAGTATATTTATCTTTTTTAAAAATAATAAATTGCATATATCATTTATTTTTCTATAATAATAAATTGTAATTATATTTTTTGGTGAAACGTAGAGGTGACATGTGACATTTGATGTTTTCATTTATTATATCTAATAATAGTAATTTCCACCACTAAATCAAATTTTTATATTTGGATCTGATTATGATTATCATGGATGATAACGAGAGATGCTTATTTTAGGTAAACATTACAAAATCTAATTTATTACTAATTAATTAAGGAAAAAAATAAAATCAAAATTTAATGTAATTAAGTTAACGTGTTAAATTTGTAAAAAGATGTGGGAAAATAAAACTTTCTTGCATTATGGAAAAAACATATGACATGAATTGTTTTGCTTTATTATAATATGGGTTTGAGACTCATGTATTACATGAGTTGATGTAAAAAAATACATAAATTTTTTATATTATAATAAATTATTATAAAACTTATATATAATTAAAATAAAAAAATTGAAAGCTAGTTAGTTTATAGATAAAAAATACTTAGTTCCATTACGCGAATTTGTATATATATTTTGAAAATAACAAAATATAAAAATAGATTATCTGAAAATCAGTAATCAAATTTTATCATATTTACAATTAAAGTTTCATCATGTAATTCTTAACTTTTGTTATCTAAGTTAAATTTTAAATTTTGTTAGCAAAATAATTGTGACACCCTTGCCACGACAACCACCATTTACATAACACCCAGGATTAATCATCAAACACAAATACATAATGATCTGATAACCTAGTTTAGGTGCGGAAGCATTAAAATACATAAAATAAAGTAGTGCAACAGTGACAAACACCCTACGGTGCTACAAGGTACCAAGTCTAAGTCTACATACCCAATACAATTATTACAACATCCAGAATATAATACAACATTGTCCCAAAACATGATTACCGATTAAGTAGTTTGAAATCTTCCAAATCTTCGCAAAACACTTAACTAGAAGGCCCAGCTGCAGATTTCCCTTTTCCTGTAAAATAAAATTAAACAACTGGGGAATAAGCGGATGCTTAGTGAATACAGAGATTACACATTTTATAAATCTTTATGAAGCCCAATGGTATCACCGATGACAAACATCGTTTACCCTCTTCGTACACCAAGTACGGACCAGAGCCGCAGCCCCTTCGAGCCCAAAGTTCGGCTTTAAACATACCATCTGAGACAAACGTACGATCGGGGATGACATACTGCCTACCGGGCCTAGGAGGGATCAGCTCCAGGTCATATAGCACAGTAACATCAGAGTAATCGATGCGACCCACCGGTCCATCACTAGATGCACAACAATCGAACGGACATGCAACAAGTAAGAATGTGCATCTAAATCTACGCAAGTTAGTAGAATTCCAAACAAATTAATGAAGCAACAGGTCTCAGCAGGCAAAGCTTAACATAAAACAGATATAAACATGCGAAATCTACTGTACTCACAGTGGGTGCGTAAATAAACTTCAATTAATATTATTTCTCCTCGGGCTTTCAACCGGATCCACCAAATACCCCACTGTGGGTTAAACAACACCACAAGGGACCTGTTAAATTAGTTACAACAATACCTCGAGCCAAAAACCGTTTAAATTCATAAGACCAATTTTTGTAAGTTTTGCAATATTTTCCCTATTTCGGGTCTATGTCCAAATTCGAACTAAAACTAAGTTTGAGCCCATCTCATGTTCACACCTTATCCTTTGAATAACTCTTGTTATTTTATGTGTTATTTATGGGTTTCATTCAAAATATTCGAGTTTAGAGAGTGGTTTTCAATTTTTATGCATTAAACTCGAATTTAAGGGGTTAAACTCGAATTTCCATCGAATTTGAGGACAAACTCGAACCCTTAGGGGTTAAATTCGAATGTCATTCGAATTTAGTGTCCTAAATTCGAATTTAGGTGATTAAACTTGAATTCCATGTGTTAAACTCGAATACATGCTCGAATCTAGTACCAAAATCGAGTTTGTTCTTGTATTTCGACTGTGTTCTTGGTATTTTCGAGTTTGTTCATATCTACAACTTAAATCCTTCATTTCAAAGCCAAAAATCAACGATATGTCATGTATGATGCCTAGTTTCGATCCTACTATACATATACTATCATATTCTTGCAAGATTTCAAGCAAAACTAGCTCCAAATCACATAAAAATGGCATATTTGAATCTAAGTTCTTCAAAACCGAAATAAAAAAACTTAAAAGGGTCGATTCTTACCTCAATTCGTACGAAATCAAAGATCCAGCCATAGATTGTTGTTGTACTCCTCGAGATCTTTCCGATGACATATAAATCTCGATAATCGGCCGGTCGGTTTGTGAGATATCGTAGAGAGAAGTAGAGAGAATTCTAGAGAGAGAAAATGTAGAGAGAGAGAGAGAGAGAGTATCCATGTAAAATGAAAGGCTTTAGCCTTTTATTCCCATTTTCATCATTTTGCACATTTCACCCCTCAACTTAACCGGTTCCATAAAATACGGATTTATTCTTAAATTTATAATTAATAGCTTATATAATTCATAATATTCCTTAATAATAATTCCGAGTTCAAATTTTCTTAAAATAACAACAAACTTTCTAAATATCCCAAATACATAATCCTTGTTCTTAATTCAACTTAATTATAAAATATTCATCTAATTAGCCCAATTACAATAAATAAATCTGAGGATGTTACAACATGGGCTCCACCACGCTCAACTTCGTCCTCGAAGTTATGTGGATTCAAGCAATTGTGGATATTTCCTCAACATTTCCGACTTAGCTTCCCATGTATGATTTGCTCCCTTATGATGCTTCCAACGTACAAGCACCATTTCGATCTCTTTGCTCCTTAGCTTCTTTACTTTTGTATCTAACACACATTCCGGCTCTTCAACATATCGGAGCCTTTCATCAACTTGCAGCTCGGTGTGGTCTGCCCAATCCTCATTTCCAGTATTAAATGATTTCCGGAGATTCCCAACGTGAAACACCGGATGTATGCCCGACATCTCTTCAGGCAATTCCAAACGGTATGATTGATTTCCTACTTTTTCAACAATCTTGAATGGTCCGACGAATCTTGGAGCCAACTTTCCTCTTTTCACAAATCGTGTAACACCTCTCATAGGTGACACTTTCAGATAAACCCAATCATTCACCTCAAAATTGATCGGTTTGTGTCTCCTATCGTAGTAACTTTTCTGACGATCCTGGGCCGCCTTCATGTTCTGCCTAATCAACTGTATCTTCTCGTTTGTTTCTTGAAGCAAGGCCGACCCAGCAATTGGTGTTTCGCCAGTTTCTCTCCAACATGTAGGAGTCCTACATCTCCTTCCATACAAAGCCTCAAACGGCGCTTTCTTTATCGTTGCGTGGTAGTTGTTGTTATATGAAAACTCTATTAGTGGCAGATGATCATCCCAGTTGCCACCGAGATCTGGTACACACGCTCTCATCATATCCTCCAAGGTGAGGATTGTTCGTTCACTTTGGCCATCGGTTTGCGTACGATAGGCCGTACTCATAGCGATCCTTATTCCCAACCCTTCTTGCAGTGCTGACCAGAAGTTTGAAGTAAATCGGCTATCTCGATCCGATACTATGGACTTAGGCACTCCATGCCTAGAAACTATCTCGTCCATATAAATCTGAGCTAACTTCTCCAGCGAATAACTTTCTCTTATTGGTATAAAGTGTGCGGATTTAGTCAATCTATCAACTATCACCCAAACAGCATCATGTTGTCGCCTAGTCTTTGGCAGTTTTGTAACGAAATGCATAGTAATGTGCTCCCACTTCCATTCCGGAATGGGAAGCGGTTGCATACTGCCGTATGGTTGCTGATGTTCGGCTTTCACCAGCCAACAAGTTTGACATCTTTCCACGTATTGGCCTATATCTTTCTTCAATCCGGGCCACCAGAAGTCTGCTTTCAGCTCGTTGTACATCTTTGTACTTCCAGGATGTACAGAAAACTTAGATTGATGTGCCTCTTTAATAATTACTCGTCTCATTCCACCCAACTTCAGCACCCAGATCCTTCCGTATATCCCTTTCAGTCCCGACTCACTTGTTTCCATATTCTTAATCTGCACTCTAATATCCTCAAAACCGACATTTTCCTCTTTCAAGGCTTCCTCCTGAGCGGCCTTAACATCATCGATTATTGTGGAAGTTAGCATCGTAGACGTCATCGTGTAGCAGCAATCTTTAGCATAAGTTTTCCGGCTCAAAGCATCGGCTACTACGTTAGCCTTTCCCGGGTGATAAAGGATTTCACAATCGTAATCCTTTATTAGCTCCATAGATCGTCTCTGCCTCATATTGAGCTCCTTCTGACTAAAGATGTACTTTAAACTTTTATGGTCCGTGTAAAGCTGACACTTAGTACCATATAGATAGTGCCTTCATAACTTCAATGCAAATGTAACTGCTGTCAATTCCAGATCATGAGTTCAATAATTCTTCTCATGCTACTTCAACTGTCTTGAAGCATATGCTATTACCTTTCCACGCTGCATCAGTACAGCGCCTAACCCCAGTCTCGAGGCATCCGTATACACCACGAAATCGTCATCGCCTTCAGGTAAGGCAAGTATCGGCGCCTCACTTAATGCCTTCTTCAGAACCTCAAAGGCCTCTTGCTGCACAGGTTCCCATACAAACGATGCATTCTTCTTGGTTAATGCAGTCAAAGGAACTGCAATCTTAGAAAAATCCTTTATGAATCTCCGATAGTATCCTGCCAACCCCAGAAAACTTCTAACTTCAGGCGGCTCCCAGTTCTTTATTGCTTCAACTTGGCTGGATCTACTGAAATCCCAACCCCTAAAATCACATGCCTTAGAAACTGTATCTGTTGCAGCCAAAACTCGCACTTCGAAAATTTGGCGTACAACTTCTCTTTCCTCAACAATTCTAATAGCTCCCTGAGATGTTCAGCATGCTCAGCCTCAGACTTAGAGTACACCAGAATGTCATCAATAAATACTATTACCGACTTGTCTAACATCGGTAGGCATACTCTATTCATAAGATCCATAAAGACAGCTGGGGCATTGGTTAACCCGAAAGGCATAACCAAAAACTCATAATGCCCATAACGTGTCCTAAACGCTGTATTAGGCACATCCTCTTCTCGTACCTTCAACTGATGGTACCCCGACCTCAAATCAATCTTAGAAAACACACTAGCCCCATGTAGTTGGTCAAACAAGTCGTCTATCCTCGGCAGTGGATACTTGTTCTTAATCGTCAACTTATTCAGCTCCCGGTAGTCAATGCACATTCGCATTGTGCCATCTTTCTTCTTCACAAACAATACCGGAGCTCCCCACGGCGATGAACTCGGCCGAATGAAGCCCTTGTCCAACAACTCTTGAAGCTGTGTCATCATCTCTTTCATCTCGGTTGGGGCAAGGCGATAAGGAGAACGAGCTACCGGTGCAGCTCCAGGGATCAAGTCAATTCTAAATTCCACTTGTCTCTCAGGCGGCACACCAGACAAGTCTTCCGGAAACACATCCGGGAATTGTGAAACAACCGGCACATCGGCCAAAGATCTCTTCTCAACCTTAGCATCAATCACATATGCTAAGTAAGTGTCACACCCCTTTGCAACAAGCTTTCGGGCTTTTGCAATAGTCAGTAAACACAGATCCCCGCTTCTCCTATCCCCGTAAATACAAATCTCACGCCCCTCCGGAGTAGTTATCTTTATCATTCGGCTCTTACACACTATATGGGCTTCATTCTCAATCAACCAGTCCATCCCGACTATCACGTCAAACTCACTGAACTCAATAGGGATCAGGTCCAAATTGAAGACTACATCTTCAATCACTAACGTGCAGTTACGGTATACGTGATCTACCTTGACTAGAGTGTTGCTAGCAGTTTCTATGTCAAGTATAGCAGATAATCTAGACAGTTGTGACACCCTTGCCACAACAACCACCATTTACAATACTCCCAGGATTTAATCACCGAACACCAATACATAATGATCTGATAACCTAGTTTAAGTGCGGAAGCATTATAAATACATAAAATAAAGTAGTGCAACAGTGTCAAACACCCTACGGTGCTACAAGGTACCAAAACTAAGTCTACATACCCAATACAATTATTACAACATCCATAATATAATATAACATTTGTCCCACAACATAATTACCGATTAAGTAGTATCAAATCCTCCAAATCTTCACAAATGACCTAACTAGAAGGTCCGGCGGTAGACTTCCCTTTTCCTGTAAAAAAATAAACAACTGTGGTATAAGCAAAGGCTTAGTGAATACAAAGATTACGCATTTTACAAATTTTTATGAAGCCCCAAGGGTAACACCGATGACAAACATCGTATACCCTTCTTCGTACACCAAGTACGGACCAGAGCCGCAGCTCCTTCGAGCCCAAAGCTCGGCTTTAAACATACCATCTGAGACAAACGTACGATCGGGGATGACATACTGCCTATCGGGCCTAGGAGGGATCAGCTCCAGGTCATATAGCGCAGTAACATCAGAGTAATCGATGCGACCCACCGATCCATCACTAGATGCACAACAATCGAACGGACATGCAACAAGTAAGAATGTGCATCTAAATCTACGCAAGTTAGTAGAATTCCAACAAATAAGTGAAGCAACAGGTCTCAGCAGACAAAGCTTAACATAAAACAGATATAAACATGCGAAATCTACTGTACTCACAGTGGGTGCGTAAATAAAACTTCAATATTATTTCTCTTCGGGCTTTCAACCGGATCCACCAAATACCCTACTGTGGGTTAAACAACACCACAAGGGACCTGTTAAATTAGTTGCAACAATACCTCAAGTCAAAAACCGTTTAAATTCATAAAACCAAGTTTTGTAAGTTTCGCAATATTTTCCCCCATTTCGGGTCTATGTCTAAATTCAAACCACAATTAAGTTTGAACCCATCTCAAGTTCATACCTTGTCCTTTGAATACTCTTGTCATTTTATGTGTTATTTATGGGTTTCATTCAAATATTCGAGTTTAGAGAGTGGTTTTCAATTTTTAGGCATTAAACTCGAATTTAAGGGGTTAAACTCGAATTTCCTTCGAATTTGAGGACAAATTCGAACCCTTAGGGGTTAAATTCGAATGTCATTCGAATCTAATGTCCTAAATTCGAATTTAGGTGATTAAACTCGAATTCCATGTGTTAAACTCGAATACATGCTCGAATCTAGTACCAAAATCGAGTTTGTTCTTGTATTTCGACTGTGTTCTTGGTATTTTCGAGTTTGTTCATCTTACAACTTTAAAACATACATTTCTAAGCCTCAAATCACCGATATATTAAGTATTAAGTTTAGTTTCGATTCTATTATGCATATACTATCATATTCTCGCAAGATTTCAAGCAAAACTAGCTCCAATTCACATAAAATAACAAATTCGAATTCTAAGTTCTTCAAAACCGAAATAAACAAACCTAAAAGGGTCGATTCTTACCTCAATCCGTACGAAATCAAGAATCCAATTGCAGATTGTTGTAGTACTCCTCGAGATCTTTCCGATGACGTATAAAATTTCGATAATCGGCCGGTCGGTTTGTGAGATATCGTAGAGAGAAGTAGAGAGAATTCTAGAGAGAGAAAGTTGTAGAGAGAGAGAGAGCATCCATAGAAATGAGAGGCTTTTGCCCTTTTATTCCCAATTTCACCATTTTGCACATTCCACCCCTCAACTTAACCGGTTCCATAAAATACTGATTTATTCTTAAATTTATCATGAATAACTTTTATAATTCATAATATTCCTTAATAATAATTTCCGAGTTCAAATTTTCTTAACATAACAACAAACTTTCTGAATATCTCAATTACATAATAATTGTTCATAATTCAACTTAATTGTAAATTTTCCACTTAATTAGTCCAATTACAATAAAATAAATCCGAGGATGTTACAACATGGGCTCCACCACGCTCAACTTCGCCCTCGAAGTTATGTGGATTCAAACAATTGCGGATATTTTCTCAACATTTCCGACTTAGCTTCCCATGTATGATTTGCTCCCTTATGATGCTTCCAACGTATAAGCACCATTTCTATCTCTTTGCTCCTCAACTTCTTCATCTTAGTATCTAACACACACTCCGGCTCCTCGACATACCGGAGCCTTTCATCAACTTGCAGCTCGGTGTGGTCAGCCCAATCCTCATTGTCAGCAGTAAAGGATTTCCTAAGAATTCCAACATGAAATACCGGGTGTATGCCCGACATCCCTTCAGGCAACTCTAAACGATACGACTGATTTCCAACTTTTTCAATAATCCTAAATGGTCCGACGAACCTCGGAGCCAACTTTCCCCTCTTCACGAAACGAGTAACACCTCTCATAGGTGATACTTTCAGATACACCCAATCATCTACTTCAAAATTGATCGGTTTGTGCCTCCTATCGTAGTAAATTTTCTGACGATCCTGGGCCGCTTTCATGTTCTGCCTAATCAACTGTATCTTCTCGTTTGTTTCTTGAAGCAAAGCCGGCCCAGCAATCGGTGTTTCTCCAGTTTCTCTCCAACACGTAGGAGTCCTACACCTCCTCCCATACAAAGCCTCAAACGGTGCTTTCTTGATCGTCGCATGATAGCTGTTATTGTACGAAAACTCTATCAGTGGCAAATGATCATTCCAATTGCCACCGAGATCTAACACACACGATCTCATCATGTCTTCCAAAGTAAGGACTGTTCGTTCACTTTGGCCATCGGTTTGCGGACGATAGGCTGTACTCATTGCTATTCTCGTTCCTAACCCTTCTTGTAGTGCCGACCAGAAGTTTGAAGTAAATCGGCTATCTCGATCCGATACTATGGACTTAGGCACTCCATGCCTAGAAACGATCTCGTCCATGTAAATCTGAGCCAACTTCTCCAGCGAATAACTTTCTCTTATTGGTATAAAGTGAGCCGACTTAGTCAATCTGTCCACTATTACCCAAACTGCATCGTGTTGACGCCTAGTTTTCGGTAGTTTCATAACAAAGTCCATCGTAATATGTTCCCATTTCCACTCTGGAATAGGAAGCGGTTGCAGACTGCCGTACGGTTGCTGATGTTCGACTTTCACCAGCCGACAAGTTCGACATCTTTCCACATACTGCCCTATGTCCTTTTTCAATCCTGGCCACCAAAAATCTGCTTTTAACTCATTGTACATCTTTGTGCTTCCGGGATGTACAGAAAACCTAGACTGGTGTGCTTCTTCGATGATTACTTGTCTCATTCCACCCAACTTCGATACCCAAATCCTCCCGTATACTCCTTTCAATCCCGATTCACTAGTTTCCATATCTTTAAGTTGTATCCTAATATCCTCAGCACCAATATTCTCATCTTTCAAGGCTTCCTCCTGAGCGGCCTTAACATCATTTATAATGGTAGACGTTAACATAGTAGACGTCATCATGTAGCAGCAATCCTTAGCATAAGCTTTCCGGCTCAAGGCATCGGCTACTACATTAGCCTTTCCGGGATGGTACAGTATCTCACAATCGTAGTCTTTAATAAGCTCCATAGATCGTCTCTGCCTCATATTGAGCTCTTTCTGACTAAAGATGTACTTTAAACTTTTATGGTCCGTGTAAAGTTGACACTTAGTACCGTACAGGTAGTGTCTCCATAACTTCAATGCAAATGTGACTGCGGTCAACTCCAGATCATGAGTGGAATAATTCTTCTCATGTTGTTTCAACTGTCTTGAAGCATATGCTATAACCTTTCCACGCTGCATCAGTACAGCGCCTAACCCCAGTCTCGAAGCATCCGTATACACCACAAAATCGTCATTGCCCTCAGGTAAGGCAAGTATCGGTGCTTCGCTTAACGTTTTCTTCAAATTCTGCTGCACAGTTTCCCATGCAAACGGTGCATTCTTCTTGGTTAATGCAGTTAAAGGAACTGCAATCTTAGAAAAATCCTTTATGAACCTCCTATAGTAGCCCGCCAACCCCAGAAAACTTCTAACTTCAGTAGCTGAACATGGCGGCTCCCAGTTCTTTATCGCTTCAACTTTGGCTGGATCCACAGAAATCTCAGCTCCAGAAATTACATGTCCTAAAAACTGAATCTGTTGCAGCCAAAACTCACACTTCGAAAATTTGGCGTACAACTTTTCTTTCCTCAATAGCTCTAACAGTTCCCTTAGATGTTCAGCATGCTCAGCTTCAGACTTAGAGTACACCAGAATGTCATCAATAAACACTATTACTGACTTGTCTAACATCGGTCTGCACACTCTATTCATAAGGTCCATAAAGACAGCCGGGGCCTTGGTTAACCCGAAAGGTATAACCAAAAACTCATAATGCCCATAACGTGTCCTAAATGCTGTCTTAGGCACATCCTCTTCTCGTACCTTCAACTGATGGTACCCCGACCTCAAATAAATCTTGGAGAACACGCTAGCCCCATGCAATTGATTGAACAAATCGTCTATCCTCGGCAAAGGATACTTGTTCTTAATAGTCAACTTATTCAACTCTCGGTAATCAATGCACATTCGCATTGTGCCGTCGTTCTTCTTAACAAACAGTACCGGAGCTCCCCACGGCGATGAACTCAGACGAATGAAGCCTTTGTCCAACAACTCTTGAAGTTGTGTCATCATCTCTTTCATCTCAGTTGGGGCAAGGCGATAAGGAGAACGAGCTACCGGTGCAGCTCCAGGTATCAAGTCAATCTTAAATTCCACTTGTCTCTCAGGCGGCACGCCAGACAAGTCTTCCGGAAACACATCCGGGAATTGTGAAACAACCGGCACATCGGCCAAAGATCTCTTCTCAGCCTTAGCATCAATCGCATATGCTAAGTAAGCGTCACATCCCCTTGCAACAAGCTTTCGGGCTTTTGCAATAGTCAACAAACACAGATCCCCACTTCTCCTATCCCCATATATACATATCTCACGCCCCTCCGGAGTAGTTATCTTTATGATTCGGTTCTTACACACTATATGAGCTTCATTCTTAATCAACCAGTCCATCCCGACTATCACATCAAACTCGCTGAACTCTATAGGAATCAGGTCCAAATTGAAGACTACATCTTCAATTACTAATGTGCAATTACGGTATACGTGATCTACCTTGACTAGAGTGTTGCTAGCAGTTTCTATGTCAAGTATAGCAGATAATCTAGACAGTGGCATGGCAAGTTGTTGTGCAAACATAGTAGAAACAAACGAACGATTTGCACCCGAATCAAATAAAACTCGTGCTGGCATAGAATTAACTATGAACGTACCCGTAACGACCTCCGGATTTTCCCTTGCCTCCTCTGCAGTAATTTGAAAAGCACGAGCCAAAGTGCCCTTTGTGACTGACCCCGACGGTTAACTGAACCACCACTTGAACCTCCAGAAGATCGCGTTGATGATGGAGCAGCAGCTGTTGGAGCATTCTTCCTACAGTTCCTACTATAGTGTCTCCACACCTCACACTTATAGCAAGCTTCTCCCTTCCTTGGGCAATCGTTCTGAAAATGACCCATTTCCCCACAGCAAAAGCAAGCGCGTCCGTTAGTGCACTTGCCAAAGTGCTCCAGATGACACTTATTGCAGTATTGCGGCTCGGTCTTGATGGAATAAGCACGAGCACGACCACGATCAGATGAACCAGACTGTCTGCGATAAGACTGCTGAGGTGAGTACTGTGTAGACCGGGAAGATCCCGAGTATCCTCCCTCCCGTTAGCGCTTCGGCGGTGACGGCTGTGTTGGGTTGGTGGAAGTAGCAGCGGACCCAATCGAGTATCCCGACATAATTAGAATCTGTTCTACATTTCTGGCAGCCTCAAGTAAACCAGCAAATGTAGGATAGCGAACGTTGCTTATGACCCTCCTAATCTCAATATCCAGACCAGCCTCGAACCTGGTCACTTTCCTTTCTTCAGTATCCACCTGATGAGGCGCAAACAGACTCAGCCTCGTGAATTCTACAGCATATTGGGACACAGTCTTAGTCCCCTGCATCAGCGCCATAAACTTCCCTTCCAACCTTCGGCGCTCATCAACCGGACAGTACTGCTGAGTGAATAAGTCCGTAAACTCAGCCCAAGTCATCACAGAAACCTTCTCCAATGTCAAAGCATTCACCATAGCGTTCCACCACATTATCGCATCATTGGTGAACATAGCGGTAGCATACCGAACCATGTCCTTCTCAGCACAATCGCTGATTCAGAATGTTCGTTCGGTTGCTGTTATCCATTCAAGCGCAGCAACAGCATCACCCAATCCATTAAATTCCACAGCACCATTTCCCTTAAAGTCCTTAAACCGACAACCTTTGGGCTTGTTAGACGACCCAATGTTGTCATCTTGCTCCTCATTGTTACCCCCTTCCTTCTCCTTGTTCTTTCTCTTATCCTCTCTTCTCTTAGCATCGGCCTCATCTCGAGCCCGAAACTGATCTTGTATCATCTTATTCTGCTCAGCCATCATGGCTAGCATCATCTCTCTGGCTTCTTCGGGTGTCATTCCTCCTCCAGACATGTTCTGAAATAATAAACATATAACTTGTTTAGTAACATGTTATTAATTTTAAAGACACCATTCATTTGTCCCGTATGATAGTCAATCTCCTATAATTACTAGATCGTAACCTATCTTAGTTCAGATCACTACTTAAACCACTACATATCATTACCTAATGTTTAAGATCAAGACCTCACGGACACTTGAATCTCAAACTACTGCTCTGATACCATCTCGTGTGACACCCTTGCCACAACAACCAC
The DNA here is from genome assembly GCA_020465985.1 of Centrapalus pauciflorus. NCBI lineage: Eukaryota > Viridiplantae > Streptophyta > Magnoliopsida > Asterales > Asteraceae > Centrapalus > Centrapalus pauciflorus. The sequence goes on from JAANYP010004760.1 coordinate 261,571, forward strand.
CATTTACAATACTCCCAGGATTTAATCACCAAACACCAATACATAATGATCTGATAACCTAGTTTAAGTGCGGAAGCATTATAAATACATAAAATAAAGTAGTGCAACAGTGTCAAACACCCTACGGTGCTACAAGGTACCAAAACTAAGTCTACATACCCAATACAATTATTACAACATCCATAATATAATATAACATTTGTCCCACAACATAATTACCGATTAAGTAGTATCAAATCCTCCAAATCTTCACAAATGACCTAACTAGAATGTCCGGCGGTAGACTTCCCTTTTCCTGTAAAAAAATAAACAACTGTGGTATAAGAAAAGGCTTAGTGAATACAAAGATTACGCATTGTATGAATTTTTATGAAGCCCCAAGCGTAACACCGATGACAAACATCGTATACCCTTCTTCGTACACCAAGTACGGACCAGAGCCGCAGCCCCTTCGAGCCCAAAGCTCGGCTTTAAACATACCATCTGAGACAAACGTACGATCGGGGATGACATACTGCCTATCGGGCCTAGGAGGGATCAGCTCCAGGTCATATAGCGCAGTAACATCAGAGTAATCGATGCGACCCACTGGTACATCACTAGATGCACAACAATCGAACGGACATGCAACAAGTAAGAATGTGCATCTAAATCTACACAAGTTAGTAGAATTCCAACAAATAAGTGAAGCAACAGGTCTCAGCAGGCAAAGCTTAACATAAAACAGATATAAACATGCGAAATCTACTGTACTCACAGTGGGTGCGTAAATAAAACTTCAATATTATTTCTCTTCGGGCTTTCAACCGGATCCACCAAATACCCCACTGTGGGTTGAACAACACCACAAGGGACCTGTTAAATTAGTTGCAACAATACCTCAAGTCAAAAACCGTTTAAATTCATAAAACCAAGTTTTGTAAGTTTCGCAATATTTTCCCCCATTTCGGGTCTATGTCTAAATTCAAACCACAATTAAGTTTGAACCCATCTCAAGTTCATACCTTGTCCTTTGAATACTCTTGTCATTTTATGTGTTATTTATGGGTTTCATTCAAAATATTCGAGTTTAGAGTGTGGTTTTCAATTTTTAGGCATTAAACTCGAATTTAAGGGGTTAAACTCGAATTTCCTTCGAATTTGAGGACAAATTCGAACCCTTAGGGGTTAAATTCGAATGTCATTCGAATTTAATGTCCTAAATTCGAATTTAGGTGATTAAACTCGAATTCCATGTGTTAAACTCGAATACATGCTCGAATCTAGTACCAAAATCGAGTTTGTTCTTGTATTTCGACTGTGTTCTTGGTATTTTCGAGTTTGTTCATCTTTCAACTTTAAAACATACATTTCTAAGCCTCAAATCACCGATATATCAAGTATTAAGCCTAGTTTCGATTCTATTATGCATATACTATCATATTCTCGTAAGATTTCAAGCAAAACTAGCTCCAATTCACATAAAATAACATATTCGAATTCTAAGTTCTTCAAAACCGAAATAAACAAACTTAAAAGGGTCGATTCTTACCTCAATCCGTACGAAATCAAGAATCCAATTGCAGATTGTTGTAGTACTCCTCGAGATATTTCTGATGACGTATAATTCTCGATAATCGGCCGGTCGGTTTGTGAGATATCGTAGAGAGAAGTAGAGAGAATTCTAGAGAGAGAAAGTTGTAGAGAGAGAGAGCATCCATAGAAATGAGAGGCTTTTGCCCTTTTATTCCCATTTTCACCATTTTGCACATTTCACCCCTCAACTTAACCGGTTCCATAAAATACTGATTTATTCTTAAATTTATCATTAATAACTTTTATAATTCATAATATTCCTTAATAATAATTTCCGAGTTCAAATTTTCGTAACATAACAACAAACTTTCAAAATATCCCAATTACATAATAATTGTTCATAATTCAACTTAATTGTAAATTTTCCACTTAATTTGTCCAATTACAATAAAATAAATCCGAGGATGTTACAACAGTGGCATGGCAAGTCTTTGTGCAAATACAGTGGAAACAAACGAACGATTTGCACTCGAATCAAATAAAATTCGTGCTTGCATAGAATTAACTATGAACGTACCAGTAACGACCTCCAGATTTTCCCTTGCCTCCTCTGCAGTAATTTGAAAAGCACGAGCCGGTGCCCTTTGTGACTGACCCCGGCGGTTAACTGAACCACCACTCGAACCTCCAGAAGATCGTGTTGATGATGGAGCAGCTGCTGCTGGAGCATTCTTCCTACAGTTCCTACAATAGCGTCCCCACACCCCACACTTATAGCAAGCATCTCCCTTCCTTGGGCAATCGTTCTGAAAATGACCCAATTCCCCACAGCAAAAGCAAGCGCGTCCGTTAGTGCACTTGCCAAAGTGCTCCAGATGACACTTATTGCAGTATTGCGGCTCGGTGTTGATGGAATAAGCACGAGCACGACCACGATCAGATGAACCAGACTGTCGGCGATAAGACTGCTGAGGTGAATATTGTGAAGACCGGGAAGAACCAGAATATCCTCCCTCACGTTGGCGCTTCGACGGTGACGGCTGTGTTGGGTTGGTGGAAGCAGCAGCGGACCCAATAGAATAACCCGACATGATCAGAATTTGTTCTACATTTCTGGCAGCCTCAAGTAAACCAGAAAATGTAGGGTAGCGAACGTTACACATGACCCTCCTAATCTCAATATCCAGACCAGCCTCGAACCTGGTCACTTCCATAAACTTCGCTTCCAACCTTCGGCGCTCATCAACTGGACAGTATTGCTGAGTAAATAAGTCCGTAAACTCAGCCCAAGTCATCACAGAGACCTTCTCCTGTGTCAATGCATTCACCATAGCGTTCCACCACATGATCGCATCATTGGTGAACATAGCGGTAGCATACCGAACCATGTCCTTCTCAGCACAGTCGCTGATTCGGAATGTTCGTTCGGTTGCCGTTATCCATTCCAGTGCGGCAACGACATCACCCAATCCATTAAATTCCACGGCCCCGTTTCCCTTAAAGTCCTTAAACCGACAACCTTTGGGTTTGTTTGATGACCCAGTGTTGTCATCTTGATTATCATCGTTGCCCCCTTCCTTCTCCTTGTTCTTTCTCTTATCCTCTCTTCTCTTAGCATCGGCCTCATCTCGAGCCCGAAATTGATCCTGAATCATTTTGTTCTGCTCAGCCATCATGACTAGCATCATCTCTCTGGCTTCTTCAGGTGTCATTCCTCCTCCAGACATGAATAGAAATAATAAACATATAACTTGTTTAGTAACATGTCATCAATTTAAAGACACCACTCATTTGTCCCGTATGATAGTCAATCTCTTATAATTACTAGATCATAACCTATCTTAGTTCAGATCATTACTTAAACCACTACATATCATTACCTAATGTTTGAGATCAAGACCTCACGGACACTTGAATCTCAAACTACTGCTCTGATACCATCTCGTGTGACACCCTTGCCACGACAACCACCATTTACATAACACCCAGGATTAATCATCAAACACAAATACATAATGATCTGATAACCTAGTTTAGGTGCGGAAGCATTAAAATGCATAAAATAAAGTAGTGCAACAGTGACAAACACCCTACGGTGCTACAAGGTACCAAGTCTAAGTCTAAATACCCAATACAATTATTACAACATCCAGAATATAATACAACATTGTCCCAAAACATGATTACCGATTAAGTAGTTTGAAATCTTCCAAATCTTCGCAAAAGACTTAACTAGAAGGCCCAGCTGCAGATTTCCCTTTTCCTGTAAAATAAAATTAAACAACTGGGGAATAAGCGAATGCTTAGTGAATACAGAGATTACGCATTTTATAAATCTTTATGAAGCCCAAGGGTATCACCGATGACAAACATCGTTTACCCTCTTCGTAAACCAAGTACGGACCAGAGCCGCAGCCCCTTCGAGCCCAAAGCTCGGCTTTAAACATACCATCTGAGACAAACGTACGATCGGGGATGACATACTGCCTACCGGGCCTAGGAGGGATCAGCTCCAGGTCATATAGCACAGTAACATCAGAGTAATCGATGCGACCCACCGGTCCATCACTAGATGCACAACAATCGAACGGACATGCAACAAGTAAGAATGTGCATCTAAATCTACGCAAGTTAGTAGAATTCCAAACAAATTAATGAAGCAACAGGTCTCAGCAGGCAAAGCTTAACATAAAACAGATATAAACATGCGAAATCTATTGTACTCACAGTGGGTGCGTAAATAAACTTCAATTAATATTATTTCTCCTCGGGCTTTCAACCGGATCCACCAAATACCCCACTGTGGGTTAAACAACACCACAAGGGACCTGTTAAATTAGTTACAACAATACCTCGTGTCAAAAGCCGTTTAAATTCATAAGACCAATTTTTGTAAGTTTTGCAATATTTTCCCCATTCGGGGTCTATGTCCAAATTCGAACTACAACTAAGTTTGAGCCCATCTCATGTTCACACCTTATCCTTTGAATAACTCTTGTTATTTTATGTGTTATTTATGGGTTTTATTCAAAATATTCGAGTTTAGAGAGTGGTTTTCAATTTTTAGGCATTAAACTCGAATTTAAGGGGTTAAACTCGAATTTCCATCGAATTTGAGGACAAACTCGAACCCTTAGGGGTTAAATTCGAATGTCATTCGAATTTAGTAACCTAAATTGGAATTTAGGTGATTAAACTCGAATTCCATGTGTTAAACTCGAATACATGCTCGAATCTAGTACCAAAATCGAGTTTGTTCTTGTATTTCGACTGTGTTCTTGGTATTTTCGAGTTTGTTCATATCTACAACTTAAATCCTTCATTTCAAAGCCTAAAATCAACGATATGTCATGTATGATGCCTAGTTTCGATCCTATTATACATATACTATCATATTCTTGCAAGATTTCAAGCAAAACTAGCTCCAAATCACATAAAAATGGCAGATTCGAATCTAAGTTCTTCAAAACCGAAATAAACAAACTTAAAAGGGTCGATTCTTACCTCAATTCGTACGAAATCAAAGATCCAGCCGTAGATTGTTGTTGTACTCCTCGAGATCTTTCCGATGACGTATAAATCTCGATAATCGGCCGGTCGGTTTGTGAGATATCGTAGAGAGAAGTAGAGAGAATTCTAGAGAGAGAAAATGTAGAGAGAGAGAGAGAGAGAGTATCCATATAAAATGAAAGGCTTTAGCCTTTTATTCCTATTTTCATCATTTTGCACATTTCACCCCTCAACTTAACCGGTTCCATAAAATACTGATTTATTCTTAAATTTATAATTAATAGCTTATATAATTCATAATATTCCTTAATAATAATTCCGAGTTCATATTTTCTTAAAATAACAACAAACTTTCTAAATATCCCAAATACATAATCCTTGTTCTTAATTCAACTTAATTATAAAATATTCATCTAATTAGCCCAATTACAATAAATAAATCCGAGGATGTTACAATAATTAACTCAACGGTTTACTTTATTCACTACACTTCTACATTTAAATCCAAATTTTTACATTTGAATTTAACTATGATCATTAAAGATAATAATTATACATATTTTTTTTAGGTAAGTATTAATTTAATATGTTGCAAATCTAATTTGATATTAATTCGTTAAAGAGAAAAAAATTAAATCAAAATTTAATGTAATTAAGTTAATGTATTAAATCAGGAAAAAGAGGCGGGAAAATGAAATTTTCTTGCGTTGTGGAAGCGACACGTGGCGTAAATTTTTTTGCTTTATTATAATATATAGATTTAGTGTAACTTTTAAGATTTAGGGTTAAGTGTTAATTTGACCATCCAACTTTTAGATTTTTTTCGATTTAGCCATTAAACTATTTTTTGTCTCGATTTAGCCACAAAACTATTTTTTGTATACACATTTAGCCACTAAACTTTCTTTTTACTGATTTAGCCATTGAAAATTGTCCCAGTTTGGCCACTAAACTATCATATTTTGTTTCGATTTAGCCATTAGTTTTATTCATTTTTCCCAAAATAGAACATTAAACAAAGTTTAGTGGTTAAATCAGGACAAAAAATAGTTAAGTGGCTAAATGGGACAAATCTGAAAGTTGGATGGTCAAAATGGTACTTAACCCTAAGATTTATAATCAAATAGTTTAGGGCTAAAGTCGTACAAATGCAACATACTTTTCTCAATTTACCTAAATGACTAATTAACTTTTTTTTTTTACCGGATGGTGGTTTTACTCCAAAATAACTTGTCGATATGGTACGTGTAACCAGTAACTATGTTGACATGACAGTTTTTTCTAATTCAAATGACAACGTGACATGTTTTTAATGATATGATCCTTACGTAGATTTACCATATCAACATAGTTACTGGTTACACGTACCATATTGACAAGTTATTTTGGAGTACAACGTGGATTTACGTGGATTTTGATCTATATAAATAATTTAAAAAATCCACATAAGCATATAGATCATTTTCATACTTTTAAAAACACAAATATAAGATCATTACCGGTAGAACCAGTAATCAAAAGTATCATCTCAATAATAAATTTTAAGTACAAGTACCAATGGGATAAAAAAATAACTAAATTAGTCATTTGAGTAATTTCAGTAAAGTAACATATATTTGTATGACTTTAACCCAAGAGTTTGCTATAAATTTAAACTTAAAAAGAATTTGTTCTTAAAAAAGATATAATTCTATAATTTTATTTATTTTTAAGCATATATTGGGTAACCGTGGACCGAACGCGGGTAACTGGCTTCTAATGGGTAACCGAAGACCGGGTAACTGAAACTGAAAACACGGTTCACATGTTAACTACTAACCGAACCGTGCACACCCCTAAGACCGGTAAGGTGTGCTTTTACCTAACGTTCCCGAACTAGCTATTTAATTTTCTGAAGTGTAGCTCTCGTGTGTTGGCAAACAAAAAAACAATCAGTAGTCCCTAGACCTTTCAGTCGAGGCAGAATATCGTTGCATTGCTACCATCGTTGGTCCATCGTTAGCAAGATATCACGATTACAAGTTGTTTATTAAGGGATCTTGAGGCAACACCTATTGGGCCTACCCCACTCTATTATGACAATAATGTGTTTCAACACATAGCTAAAAATAATGTCTTTCATGAATGAATAAAACACATGAAGATGGACTGATACTTTGTACAAGAACGAGTTGAATCTCGTGGAATTCTGCCTCTATACATTAACACAAGAAATCAGGTGGCCGACATCTTCACCAAATCACTTGGGACAGAATATTTCATGTTCAAATCTTCTGTTAGGTCGATTCAGACGTGAGATTTATCAGTTCCTTGTAAAACCCAAGCTTGAAACAAGGCTGAAACATGTAGAATCTCGATAGAAGTTGACCCATGGCGTGAGCCTCGGGAGTCACCTCTGACGGTAAAGTCAGAATATGACAAGTAATGTAATATATCACAATAAATGTATGCATATATGCGTATGTGATAGTATGGGGATGAGAGAGAGAGAGAGAGAGAGAGAGAGAGAGAGAGAGAGATATATATATAGACAAAGATAAGCCTCTGTTCTGGGTCCAGGAGGATGATAACCTCCTAGTGGGAACCGCAGAACGGCTGGTGCTCCTGAATGGAGACATGGGCAGTAGAGAGAGTAAATAGAGATAGAGAAATCTCAATAGAGAAAATCTGTTGTGGGAAAAGAGTCCCCCTCTCATAAAAGAGAGGGTATTTATAAGCAATGGTAATGGACTTTTAGGTAGGCATGTCAATGGGGCAGGACGGGGATCTCAGTTCTCATCCACATCCCCGCTTTTTAATCCTCTCCCTCATCCCCGGCCCCATCCCCGTCGGGGAATGAGTTTCTATTCCCATCACCGTCCCAATCGGAATCAATGGGTTTTTCAAGTTCACAAAAGATTATCAAGTTTAAACCATAAATAATGATTTCGTAGAAAAATATATGTAAATAAACTTTAAAACAAGTCAATTTAAACGTAATTGAGTTATTTACATATATAATTTACAATTTATAATGAAACTAAAACAAAAAAATGTATGCACAAGATTTATAAAACCAATAAATGAAAAGAAAAACAATAGTGTTTTAAACTCTGGAAAAGTCATATACCATGATATTTAATATATTATATAAAACGTAATGCATAATGTACATTATTAAGTTAAATATATATAATAATCTATATTAAAACATAAAATATAACGGGGTCGGGGTCGGGGTCGGGCCGGGAATTAAAGTGTCTCCCATCCCCGCCCCATCCCCACTATTTTAAATGGGGGATTCCCCGTCCGCGTCCTCGGTCAACTCGGGGATTCCCCGGTCAAATCGTGGTCGAGTTACGGGAATTACGCGTTCCGCGTCAGGTATGAGTTTTTTAGCCAGGCCTACTTTTAGGGTTTCATGTTAATGGGTTGGACAAAAAAAAGAGCCCCAAAGGTTAATAGAGGGGTTATACAATCAAGTCCCCCAAGTCCGGAGTGATCGATTCTCTAACCAATTACTTAGGACTTATATAAATCATGATTCTAGGCTCTTACTTGTCATCGTTTGGAGCCATACTGATTTGTAATAGAGGTGTCACAAGGTATAATAATGCTTATGTATACGTGTAAAAAGGTTCAACTTCATACATATCAAGGTAAATCGAAAGCAAATAAGTTGTACCATCGTGTAGGCTTTAAGATATGAACGACTTGGAGAGTATGAGCCGGCAAATATTCACGGCCTGAAGAATTGCAACAGAATATATGAACTGCCTGGAGAGTCGTAACCAAAAGATATTGTAACATCCTAAGACTCAAATTGTTGTAATGGAGAATGATTTAGTTTAATGAAGTTGATGAACTATTTAAGCAAAAGCCACTATTTGAATTTCATTAATAATTATTCTAGTGTTAATGTTATGAGTTATATGTGAAATCTAAAGTTAATGGTGCAAAAATGTCATTTTCCCAAACTTGTTATAATAAAGACTTGAACAACAATTTGTATTCTTGTATTCTTCATTTCTGTCTTGCAAAGAAATTGAGAGACTCTCTCACTAGAATATACAACTTCTCACTAAAATATCTACACCAAATCTTCATCAAAAGCAAATATTCAAGTTGGATATTGTCTATCAAGCATCAAACAACAAGACTACAACATAAAATCAAGGTGAATTTCATCATCAAAGTATCCTTGGAAAATTTTATGAGTTCCAAACGTCTTTCAATTTTCAAATTAACAATCTAAATGTGTTTCAATCATCAAAGTAACTTCATGCATGATATAAACTAGAGTTGAATTTTGGATTCTAGCAAGTGGAGGCTTAATTTGAAAATGAATTCAAAGACTCCGAGACTTAATCTTGGTCTCTGTTATTGTTGATGTGATCTAAGACTTGAATGACCAAGAAGGCCTTGGCCTTCGGCCTTAGTTTCAAGCTTAGCTTAATGTAGGTGCATGATGATTACCTCATAATTCGCCTATTATCAACTCAAATTCAACAATAAAATAGTACATAATATACATGTCTGCTCTGTGTGTGTAGTCCATGACTTATGAAGAGTATGACCCCGAGACTAAGTCTCGAGGTGGCCATAAGGGCCTACAACCTTAGTTAGTTTTGTGTGCTTGATCCTTCATTTTTTTTGTACGCCCTTCATCCTTTCTGTTTTCAACATCTAGTATGTACAAATGTGCGTTGTGTGTTTGCTCAGAAGTGAGACCTCGAGACTAATAAGTCTCGGGGTATGTAGGGTGATCAAATGAAGTAGCAGCAAGATCACATGTATATATATACACTAACGCCTTGTTTGTTTTTGTTGTAAGATCTTTAAACCTCTCCTGTCTGCGAACTCGAAAACGCGGGGAGATGCTTTATATGAAAGTGCGTTTGTTTTTTCCGTCTTCCCGCGTCTCTCGTATCGTCTGCGGACATCTTCCTGCGTCTGCAGACCTTTAGGCCATCTATTCTTACCGCATATTTCGACATGAACCTCTTAAAAAACAAACAACACCTACGTGTGTGTGTTTGTGAATAGATGTTAGACCCCAAGACTTGCAAGTATCGGGTGGGTCATGGAATCGAAACAGCAGCAACAATGTATATATATACGAGTGTGTGTGTTGTTGAGACTTGACACTGAGACTTAGTCTCAGGGTGTGGTGTTTCGTCTGAGCAAAAGCAGCAGCATCAATACACACACACACACACACACACACACACACACACACACACACACATATATATATATATATATATATATATATATATATATATATATATATATATATATATATATATATATATATATATAGTATGCAAGATGTGTGTGTAGTTGATTCCTAGACCCTAAGATATAATCTTGGGGTGTTCATGTTGTGAATGAGAAAGCAGTACTAGCAGTAGCCTAAATCGTCATGGGTGTGTGTTTGTCCAACATATAGACCCCAAAACACTAAGTCTCGGGGTGATGTTTACATTCATTTTCTGCATAGTGTTTGTGTGTTTTATGTTCATAAGAATACAACATGTCAGAAACATGTGAGGGACTCCGAGACTATATCTTGGGGTAGTGTGTTAATGTGGCCTTGGACCATGACTTTGACCCTTGGCCCATGTACTCTTGGTCCCAAGGCCTAAGATCTTGGCCCTTGGCCTTGTTTCTCTGGACCCCCGAAACTCATGATTCATGCTCATCAATATTCATAAAGGTTTTACATCTAAGTCTAAGCTAGTTCAAAAGTCATATATACATTGTCATTCCATGGTGTAATTCTAAGGACATGCATCATTTGTAAGTGTGTTTTCATTATGTTTTCTAAGAATTAGTTTAATAATGATCATAGTAGGTCCATGATGTTCATAAATGTAATCTATATGTCATAACAAGTCTAATTAACATCTAAAAAGACGCATATAAGCTACAAAATATCATCATCATAACAAACACTACAAGAAAACATGCAAAAATCACGAACACCTTCTGCGACGACACATGTCGTCGCCAAAACATCACTAGACGCCACAACGATTCACTTTTTGACTTTCTCTGGTAAAAAAAAAATACTTTCCGCGACGACAAAGTCATCGCAAAAGGTCAAAACATTTTTTTTAATTTTCTTTTGGTTCCAAAAAAGTATTTACGCGGTGGAAAAGAATGAAAAAAAAATTGAACACTTTCTGCGGCGACTAAGTCGTCGCAAATAGTAATTATATTTTGTTTTTAATTTTTTTTTGGCTCCAAAAAAGTATTTAGGCAGTGGAAAAAGCCACCCCTTTTTTAAGCCTTCTGTGACGACATTCATAACCTTCTGCAACGACAAAGTCGCCGCAAAAGGTTGGCGAGGATTTTAACCCTACTGCTCAGTCTTTTCCCATTCTGCGCAGCCACAACCCATTTCTTTTCTTTCTCTCCCTCTTGATCGGAGAGATTACTTCAGGCATCATTCCGCCATTTTTCTTGGTTAAAACTCCGGTGGTAGTGACTAGTTTGATTCCGGCCATCTTATACCCTTCTATTTCGTTAACTCTGGCAAGGTTTGATTTTTCCGGCCATTTTTCCGATCACCTTCGAGTTCTCCGGTTATCCTATTGAGGTTCGTATTTTTTTCTTTCAATTTTGTATTTTGTTTTTTTACATAATCTTACACCACTATACTTGAGTTTTAGATATCTCGGACAATATTAGATTATTCCGGCCGTTTTAAAAATTTTGAATTATTGTTATATATTCATTTTGTACACATGTAAAATTTTGGATTGTCCATTTTGTAGCAGTTATGCTGTCAAAATTTTAAATATTTTGACAAATATATTACGTTTAGACGTTTTATATAATAAGTAGTATTGTTGGATTCTTAAAAAAATTAATAACTATTTTTATTCTTCATCTTATAATTCTATAGCAACGAATGGAGCAACTTCGGCAAAGCCAAGTCGGGAGTCCCAATCCATTAAATGATCAACAAATTTTGCAAGAGGTATTGGGGGAACGGCGTGACCACAATCGTGGACGGGGTCGAAAGTTATCCGGTTCTGCTTCTTCTTCGAGCTCTCAACCTCAACAAGAAGTATTTACGAGACAACAAGTGCAAGATATGCTTGATGCAAATAATGCGGCTATTCGTGCGGATTTTAGCGCACAACTTGGTTCTATATATAGCGTCTTAAAAAATGCAAACTTGCCGGTTCCCAACTTTCAACCGGTTGTTCCTTGGACCAATTATGATAACTTCGAGAACGATGATGGCGCGAGAATGATGATGATGAGGACTCGGATGATTACGACTAGTTTAATACGTATTTGCTTTTAGGTAAACCTTTTATTATGTAACAAATTTGTAAACTTTTATTATAAATGCATTCAATATTGTATTTAATTTTAAAATTAGTTTATGCAACTTTTAGTTTAAGCTAGTTTAATAATAGAAATGTACAGGGAATAAATTATATGTATATTAATATTATTTTTTCTAAAACACTTTTAGCGACGACTTTGTCGTCGCCAAAGGTTTAAAAAAATTATTTTAAAATCGTCGTTGAGTTTTAGCGACGACAATGTCGTCGCAGAAAGTAATAAAAAATAAATAAAAAAACATTTAGCGACGACATTTTCGTCGCGAAAAGTAATTAAAATTATTTTCCTTTTTTCTTTACCTAAATTTTTGGCGACGACATAGTCGTCGCAAAAGCTTTCATTACCTTTAGCGACGACACAGAAAGGCTTCTGCTACGGACATTTGGTGACGACTTTTTTCGTCGCAAACTGCTGTTTTTCTTGTAGTGAAAATTATACTATAAAGTCATCAAATGTCCATTAAGCAAATGTATACCTGAAATGTCATATAATGAACAGGACCTGATAAATTTTAACTGTCTAATAAATTTTAACTGTCTAATAAAGTCAAAGCCTTATTAAGTCGGTGCAAGCAATTTAGAATACATTAAAGTCATCATTACAAGCATTATTAGTACTGTGAGTAATAGATTATATTAAGACATGTAACTTGTGATAACCTACAATATTTACCTGTTTATGATTTATTGAGCTATTATTCCTAATGTGTTAAATCTTAGTCTAATAATTTATGATTATGCAAAGTTCGTTATCTCAATATAATTCTTTCAGTTTGTGATGCCATTTCTATCGGCGCTCAGGGCATATATCATCAAACGCATGCAAATCCAGCACATAAGGATCCCGCCGGTTTAATTGGGATTATTCCTTGATCCTAAGATGATGGCTGGCTCGTGCACAAAATTCAGACTCAATGGCTCTTGTTATATTGTGCTACAGACGTTTCATTTTAACTGTTTATTAAATTGTGTGTTCTTTACATGCTACATTATACTCTATTTACTCAATAAGCATAAAAACTTATTATTTTAGTGGTTTAACCTTACAGGAAAGAAAGATAAACGGGTTGTTAGTTCCTCATCTCAGTCTTGAAGTTTAGTTTGCGGATTTAGAGACCAAACATGTGGTATTATAACTAATTGTGTAATGAGTTTGTAATAAAAGACATTTGTGGAGATTCTTAGCAATTATGATGTAATATTTTAGACTTATCAACGTATTTAGCACATATAGTGCCCAATCTCATATTTATTGTATTTTTTAGACCTTATGAGTTGTGTTGTGTTAATATATATGTGGTATTATGTTTGATCTTAGAAGAAAACCATGGAACTATTGTTGAGGGTGTTTCAGATATAAACAACCTGAAGAGTCGCACCAGGAGATATAAACGACCTGAGAGATCCGAACCAGAAGATATGAATGGTCTAGAGAGCCGTACAGAGGCTATGAAAAGCCCAGAGAACTATAACCATAATATATAAACGGCCTCGAGAGTCGTAACCAGTTATTCTTCTGGTTACGAGAGATCTGGATAGCCGTAACCAGAAGATGTGAACAACTTAGAGAGTCGTAACCTGAAGATATGAACAGCCTAGAGAGTCGTACCCGAATACATAAAAAACCTAGAGAGCCGTTTCAGGAGATATGAACGGTCTGGAGAGTCGTACCAGAATATATAAACGGCCTAAAGAGTATATCAAAAGATACTCGGGGCCTCGAAAACTTGAATTCATTGATTCCCAAGCAGAAATAAATAATGCAGCGTTGGATAGAAGGTTATGGAACTCTTGCTGTGAAGGAACCATTGAAGTTTGTGTGATTGTCGGAACGTAATAACTTTAGAAAATTGATGAAAGCTTGAAGTTGTTGATCAGAAGTCTTTGTTCCTACAATTTGGAGTGAAATGCTTTATGATGTCTTAAAGAGTGAGACCCTATCACGGTAATCCTAATTAGCTTTGGACTTTGGTTGCTTTCCATGGTCCCAAATGAGTGATTGTTTTCATGCTCTTAAGTTGGTAGCAATGTTTGTTTCTAACTGTTTGCAGGTACTTGACTCGCTAAACATGAGTATAGTTCCACACAACAAGTGGGTTAGGTCATTAGAAGGTGAATTACTCAACTTGTCCAAGTTGTAGGCAAATAAATCAACCTTGTAAGTGAATAACTCAACCTTTCAAATTGTAGGCAATAACTCAGCCATTTAGATTTCTCCATACTTTGTTTAGACACAAAGTAGGGTATGCCTTTAGTTTCTCTTGTTCCGGGCGTCCCCTGGCTCAAGTATGTGTATATGATGTTTTATTCGTATACACTGTCATTTTTGGTTGACTCATGGTGAACCCCTATACGAGATTAATATATCGTGGCTCTGTAAGTGTATGCTTGTGAATGTAGGCAACTAGTATTTGAGTCTTTTGACAACACGTTGCTACTGGTTGACTATGCAAATGGTGAAATGCAAGCAACTGTAGTTACGCCTTGTGGCGACATGTTGCTTCCTGATCTCCCACACATAGGACTTAAGGCAACATATGGTTTGTCGGTCACAAATGATACTCATAAAGAGTTATACTTGTAATGAAAGGAATTACAATCAGGGGCGGACCCACATACAAGGTATGGGGGTCAACCGACTCCGATAAAATTTTCAATTTACGGTATATTATGTAGTTAAAAAAAATTTGACCCCCATGATTTTTAAAGTTCGACCCCTCAGCTCTCACTCGGAGTAAAAAGATCGTCTCGCACGAGCCCTGCTTTTCGGAGTTGCATTCCTGTCCGCAGGTACTGGCGTACACGAGTTCAGTGGATTTTAGCCTTCGGGGTCCAAGAATTTCACCCCCCCCCCCTCCTGCGCGCGGGTAGGCATTGGAGTAAAGTCACAAACAATCTTGTCATGACTTTAAACAATCCTCCTTATAAACCCACTTTGGTTTCCATATTCCTTCCTATGTGGGACTCAAGTTCTCCCACTAGAAGGAGTTTCATTCATTCCAAACACCAATCTTTGAGCATCGATATCTCATTCATCTTAGCTCCGTTTTGGACGTTCTTTGTATCGATATCTCATTCGTCTTAATTATATATTTCATAATTATATATAATTATATTTGGTCCGAAAACATGGAAAATACATTTTTTTTCATTGAAAAATTTACATTTTTTCCCAACACTTACACTATCGTAGCTATTAAATTCTGACCCCATAAAAAAATTTTCTGGGTCCGCCACTAATTACAATCACATTGTTTTCGACATTAAAGGAGCCATACTCCGATGGCTTAAATGTGAATGTGTCATCCTTATTTCATATGTGTAGAGGTGTGTAATCGATAAAGTACTGTGGTATTCCCCTGCTAATGTATTGTGGTAGTCTCAAGTCGGTTCAGACGTGAGATGTAGTCGCTCCTTGTCAAACCCGCGCTTGAAACAAGGCGGAAACATATAGATACCCGTTGGAAGTGGACCCAAAGCATGAGCCTCGTAAACCAGAATATGACCATTGATGTATATATCACAATAAATGTATACATATATGCGTATGTGATAGTATGGGAATGAAAGATATTTATATGGAGGAAGATAAGCATCTGTCCAGGATCCAGGATGATAACCTCTTGGAGGGAACCACTTGGAACGGCTGGTGCCTTTGGAGAGAGAGAGAGAGAGAGAGAGAGAGAGAGAGAGAGATCTGGTGTGGGAAAATGTCACACCCTGCTACCTCGGTTGGCAGCGAGACGTGACGAGTGCGGAAGCGTAACCATAATCATAATGAACGACCACTATATGGACGTTTTCAAAAATACATCAATATGACTTTAAAAGGTAGAAATGTTTTACATAAACCGTAAACGATAATGAGTAGTTCGCAAGGTACCGAGATTTAAATACATAATTAAATTATCCAAAATAATGCAAATAAATCTCCGACGGTTTGAAAAAGAATGCGACCCCTTAAGTGCGGAAGCTTGAAAGTAGTTACTTCTGAAGGCATACTTGCCATAATTTCCTGAAAATACACGCTAAAATACGTCAACAAAATTGTTGGTGAGCTCATAGGTTTACACGTAAATCTGACTTGTATGGACAACAATAATAGAGTTTGAATTTATAAAATCATAAATTCCATGTTATGTATTACATATAAACCATCACGCAACCGAAGCTTAACTAAAATGAGTTTGCCCTGTGCAGTATTCCCATACGTAATATCGTGTGTTGAATATATATGCACTCGCTGTTAGCCGAACCGAGCTAACCCGAATGGGGGACATGACTCCCAATAGATCTATCCACAATATATTCGCGCTTACAAATAAATGCAATTAACGGTTCATGATATCAGAGCTAATGGAACCCAATGTGTAATACATAATAGAAATGAAAATATTTCCGTGTCCATATAAAAACGAAGCATGTATTTTCATCCCCAAAACATAACAGTGTGAAAATAGGGGCTATGAGAACTCACCGTGAGTGCGTCGGCAAAAACGAGCGTAAAATGCAAATTAGCGTTGTTTGATGGGTGATGAAGCCGGCTAAGCTTAATCGAGTCCTAAATGATAATAGGGACTTAATATCTCTAATATATGATAATATGTATATTTATAGATTTTTATGTCTTAAATCACCCAACATTACAAGTTTATAAATAAAATGCGCTTAAAACGTCAAGTTTATATATATATATATAATTTTCCAGCTTTTCGGAGGTTTTTCGGCCTACTTTGAGGCTGTTTTTAACCAAGCTCCAAAATGTTCTAGACTTTGGTTTTCTAGGACATTCAACTACTATATACAAAGGATTTTTAGAATCAAGAACGGCCATTTTTCGAGTTGTTTAGGTTGGTGAAAAAGTTCGTTAAAAACGCTATGTTGGCCATTTTTGAGCTGTCAAACTTTCGGTTTCCCAAATAATTTCTGGAGGTCATAAACTTCAATATAAATCATGAAAATTTGCAGATCTATATTTAAGACATAGATCTAACTTTTGAGACAAGAATCAACTCATTTCGTTGAGTTATGAATTAGTTATGATTTTTCAAAGTCGATATAAGTTTTCTGCCGAAAATCCGTAGTTTATAAACTTACAACAACTTATGATTCTTGTTGTTTATTCAAAGACTACTTGTATAAAAGTCATAATAGTTATAAAAACACATATATATCACATGTTTTCATGATATTAACACTTTTATAATGTGTTCACATATTCATAAACACATTTAAAGAAACAACTTAAAAATAAAAACTAGAAACTTATAAACTTGAGTTTTTATGAAACTTGTTGTTGTAGGTGATTATATATATTATGCAAGACTTATATAAACATAAATATAAGATGTAATAGGTTAGTATTTACTTACTTTGATGTTTTTAGAAGAATGAAAATGAGTAGAAGGTTGGATCTTCAAAAGTTTCACCAAGAACACTTCAAAAATATGAAGAACACTTTGAAAGAACACTTTGTGTGTTCTTGAGGCTTTAGGGCCGGTTTCTAGAGGGAGAGAAAGGAGAGATTTTTTCTTTGAAGGTGTGAGGAAAATGCAATAAATTAGGGTCTTATTTATAGAGGTGAAAAGGTGGTGAAATGATGAAAGGAGTTGTAAAATCTTGGATGAAAGGAAAGAGGTGGATTTGATGTAGAAAGGTTGAGTAAAATAATACAAACTTTTGGTCCTTGTGTACCATATGGTGGCCGGCCTAGAGGGTGTATTTTTGATGTATTTATATTTTTTTTTTTGTATAAAAGTATTTAGAAATGTATTCTTGTATTTTCCTTTTCTTATAAATTCATAAATACTTTTGGATGCATTGTTTTAATTAATTGTTTTAGTCTTGCATAATTAAGGTTAAATAATTGTATTAGTGTATGATTAGTGTCACTAATCATGATTTAATTATGTTCTTAGTTGAATTAATCCCTCATATCGTAAATTGATCGGATTAATTGATTTCCCGATTCATCGCACCGATGAATTTGATTCTAATTGAGTTGAATTTTCTAATAAGCCTTGTTAATCACTTGATTAATTTCTAATGACCATTGATTAGGCTATAATTGACTATTAAATGTAGATTAGGGTTTTGTTGCTAACCTGGTTTAGTGCCGGATGTTACAGTCTCCCCCTGTTATGGGAATTTCGTCCCGAAATTAGCTCGTGTTCTCCACTGCTTGAGTATCCAGAACAGGTGAGGGTATTTTTCCCGAAACTGATCTTCTCGTTCCCATGTAAACTCAGGACCTCGCTTAGAGTTCCATCTGACTTTTATTATTGGGATCCGACTGTGCTTGAGCTTTTTGACTTCTCGGTCCAATATTCTACAGGTTGCTCAATGAAGTTCAACTTATCGTCTAAC
>JAANYP010004760.1:281023-293287 GCA_020465985.1 Centrapalus pauciflorus
GTGTGCCCAGTGCTTCTTGCAATGTCTGCCAAAATCTTGATGTGAACCGGCTGTTCCTGTCTGATATAATTGATACTGGCACTCCATGCCTTAGGACGACTTCTTTAAGATAGATTCGTGTTAACTTATCCATCTTATCAGTCTCCTTGATTGGCAGGAAGTGTGCGGTCTTGGTAAGTCGATCCACAATCACCCAAATGGTGTCATAACCTCTAGAAGTCTTCGGCAACTTGGTGATGAAATCCATGGTGCTCAGCCTTAACCTTCAAACATGTTAAGCACTTGCTGACATAGGTAGCAATGTCAACCTTCATGTTTGGCCACCAGTACATTCCCTTCAAGTCGTGGTACATCTTATCTGACCCTGGATGGATAGCATATCTTGTTTTATGCCCTTCATCCATGATCAGTTTCCTTACTCCTCCAAATTTTGGTAGCCAAATTCTGCCCATGAAGTACCGACATCCATCTGACTTGATTTCAAACTGCTTATCCATACCTCTCAAGGCTTCATCCAGTAGATTACCCTCCTTGACTGCTTCTTCTTGTGCCTCGCGGACTTGAGAGTTTAGGTTTGACTGTATAGACATGACCAAAGCTCGGACTCTCAATGGCTTAACCCGTTCCTTTCGGCTTAGGGCATCAGCTACGACATTCGCCTTCCCCGGATGATAACGAATTTCGCAGTCATAATCGCTAAGCAGTTCAACCCAACGACGTTGCCTCATATTTAACTCTTTCTGATTCAGGATAGGCTGAAGGCTTTTATGGTCTCTGAACACCGTGCACTTAGTTCCGTACAGGTAGTGCCTCCATATTTTGTGAGCAAACACCACTGCTCCAAGCTCCAAATCATGAGTCGTATAGTTCACCTCGTGAATTTTGAGCTGCCGTGATGCGTAAGCAATGACTTTATCCCTTTGCATGAGCACACAACCAAATCCATTGTGTGAGGCATCACAGTAGACCACAAAATTTTCAGTTCCTTCAGGTAAGGACAGAATTGGTGCACTACACAATCTTTGCTTTGAACGTTAAAATGCCTTTTCCTGCTCTTCACCCCAGATATATTTTACATCCTACCGAGTCAACTCTGTTAGGGAACATGCTATCTTTGAGAAGTTTTTAATAAATCACCTATAATAACCGTCAAGTCCTAGAAATTGGCAGATTTCCGTGGGAGTTCTAGGAGTCGCCCAGTTCTTTATGACCTCGATTTTTGATGGATCAACTTGGATTCCCTGGCTGTTGATCACATGTCCAAGGAATTTAACTTCTCGTAACCAAAATTCACATTTTGAAAATTTGGCGTATAACTGCTCCTTCTCTAACAACTCCAAGATCAACTTGAGATGTTGTTCGTGCTCCTTCTTATTTTTGGAATAGATGAGGATATCGTCTATGAACACTATTACAAATTTGTCCAGATACGGTTTACACACTCGATTCATGAGGTCCATGAATACTGCTGGTGCGTTGGTCAAACCGAATGGCATTACCTGGAATTCGTGAAGTCCATAACAAGTTTTGAATACTGTCTTGGGAATGTCTTCTTCTCGAACCTTTACTTGATGATACCCGGATCGCAGATCAATCTTAGAGTAGAAACTAGATCCTTGTAGTTGGTCAAACAGGTCGTCAAATCTGGGAAGGGGGTAGCGGTTCTTTACTGTCAACTTGTTTAGCTCTCGGTAGTCTATGCACATTCTGAAGGATCCGTCTTTCTTTTTCACGAACAAGACCGGAGCTCCCTAAGGTGAGGAACTTGGTCGAATGAATCCTTTATCCATCAACTCTTGTAATTGATTGGATAACTCTTGCATTTCAGAAGGAGCGAGTCTATATGGGGCTGTTGCGACCGGTGTAGCTCCCGGCACCAAATCGATTTGAAACTCCTATTGCCTAGCTGGCGGAAGCCCAGGCAAATATTCCGGGAAAACCTTCGGATAGTCACAAACCACTGGAATATCCTCGAGTCGTTTCTACTCCGACTCTTTTTCTGCAATTTTGTACCAGTACTGCATGGCAACCTTTCCTAAGGCACTTTAATGTTCTTAGGCCAGATATGACATTCAACTGTTGGTTCTTTCTTTCCCCCTGGAATGTTAGGACCTTCTTCTTGTGGAGTGGTATCCATACCACTTTCTTACCGCACAAAATCTCAGCCTGATTGTGTGACAACCAATCCATACCAATTACTACATCAAAACTTCCGAGTTCTATAGGCATCAAGTCTATCTTAAAGGGATGATCTGCCAGGTTCAGTGTGCATTCCTTAATAATACTACTTGCCTCTATTATTTTGCCGTCAGCCAGTTCTATAGTATAAGAGTTGTCTAAGGGAAAAGGACTGGCATTCAATTGCTTACTAAACTTATCAGATATAAAGCTCCTATCAGCCCCAGTATCAAAGAGTACGTAAGCGTAAATGTCATTTAAAACAAACGAACCTGATACCACATGGGGATCCTGACGAGCGTCACCTGCTCCTAACACAAAAGCTCTCCCCTGAGCTCCTCCACCATTTCTCAACTTCGAGCACTCACTCCTGAAGTGCCCGGCATCTCCACATTCATAGCAGCCTCTCTGATTGCCGCCATTGACACGCGAGGTTCCAAATTTACAGTCCTTGGCACATGACCAATACGTTTGCATTTTCCACAAGGGGTTGGGCAGGGACCCTTGTTGTGATGAAAGGTGCATTGGGTGCAGAAAGGCTTGGTACCTGTGTAGCCCTTCCTTGACGCAGCTCCTGCTACAGAAGCCTTGATGGTCTCGGGCTTCTTGGATTGCGAGCCCGTATTCCTCCCGGACTTGTCCTCCCACTTCCTCTTGTTTTCTTTGGCTTCATTTCTCCGGGACACTTGATCCATAAGATTGTTGGCCATTCTGATGGCATCCTGTATGGTGGACGGGTTGGAGGCAGTGACATTTCCTTGAATTTGAGGAGCGAGTCCCCAAATGTAACGCTCGATTTTCTTGTACTCAGGGGTCACCATCTGAGGGCACAGAATACTTAGTTCGTGGAATCGGTTGGTGTACCCAGCTACATCCGTTCCCTTCATAGCCAAATTCCAAAACTCTGACTCCATTTTCTGTAGCTCATTCCTCGGGCAATACTCATCGGCCATCATCTGCTTTAACTCGGTCCAGGCGAGTTGGTAAGCTGCATCAATCCCCACAGATTGGGTATACGAGTTCCACCATGTCAAGGCCCTGTCTTGCAGAGTGTGGGTGGCGAACTTTACCTTGTCTCCTTCAATGCATCCGCTAACACGGAAGACAGACTCTAATTTTTCGAACCATCGTACTAATCCAACGGCCCCTTCAGTTCCATTGAAGTATCGGGGCTTGCAGCTCAAAAACCCCTTAATTCCACAACCCTTTGGGTGGGTTTCAGTTCCTCCCGTGGTGCGGCTAGCACCATCATCTCCATTAGCTGAACTGTTTCTGTTGGTCTCGTAAGTGGCTATAGCAGCAGCCACTCTTTGTGCAACTAGTTCCTCAATTTCGGAAGCGTTCATAGCTCGTCTTTGCGGCATTATCTTAAAGTTTAAAGAAAAGAGCATAGTGTAAGAAGTTGAATCTTAAAGATGTAATTTTTTTCTAAAGGCACAACACATAATCATCAAACACAATTAAATAACTTGCAATTTTCATTAATCATTCATAACTTTCTTACATTGGGGCGGGTTATTACCCGAAAAATTTTAGTCCTACACTATTACATAATAATTTCCTAATATTACAAAGATAGAGGAGGGGGGTACTAGGTGCGGGAGTGATCAGGGGTCTCTCCCTTTTCCAAAGCATTGAGGCGTTGTGTCAGCTCCTCATTACGGGCCTCGCTCTCGGCTAATCGTTGCCGAAGCTCATTTAGTCCATCCTGCTGGATGGCGAGGGCGTGCTGGTTGGCCCAGTCTAAGTTGGAGTTTTGTAACTCCTCTAGCTCTAAACGAGCGGTCATTTCTCCGATGTCTTGGTTAAGCAACCAAAGTTAAAGATCATGCCTTGAAGACGGTGCTACCAAAAGTGGTATGGTCTGTTTGGCGGATTCTTGGGTGAGTGACGGAATAGGTGTGGAGGATGGTCCTCCAATCTCAAAGTGGGAAGGGATTCCTTCCTCTTGCCTCCACTCACGGAGGGTCTCAGGCATCCATCCCTATCTTCGGGCGTCTACCCGTCGGTGCTGTGGTGGGGGATTGGGTTGGGGAGTCGAGATGGGAATAGACTCCCGTCTCGGCGTGATCACCCTCTTTCGGGGTGTGTACAACATCTTAGGGCCGTTTGGGTAAGGGCGGTACGGCTAAAATGATGGCTCTGCCGGGTGGTATGGAACGCGGGCGGGGACTGCTGGGGGCGGTGGATCCTCTCCGTCGTCATCTTCTTCCATAGGTTCCTCTTCTGACTCCTGCATTGGTTCTTCGGAGGGGTCTTCTTCTTCAGATGGTTCTCCTTCAGTGAAAACCTCAGTGACTTCGGGGCTCATAGGGGTGTACTCATCCTCTGAATATGACAAGATGATGGTCTCTGGGTGGGACATGTTTTCTGCTATCAAGGTCCAGGCATAGTCTTTTAGTTGGTTACAAGATATTTTCAAAATCAGTAAAACTTAAGTGCAGTTATCGTCTAGGGTACTAATGCAACCTAGTTCACTATAACTATGGCTCTGATACCAATCTGTCACACCCCGTTACCCCGGTTGGCAACGAAGCGTGATGTCGCGGAAGCATAACCATAATCATAATGAACGACCACTATATGGACGTTTTTAAAATACATCGTTGAAACTTTTAAACACAACAATGTTTTACATAGTCTGATATGAGTAAAGGAGTTCACAATATACAGAGATTTAATTACATAATTAAAATATCCAAAATAATGCAGTTAAATCTCCGTCAGTTTGAAAATGAGTGTGACTCCTTAAGTGCGGAAGCTTGAAAATAATTCCGTTGTGATGAACTTGCCTTAATTTCCTGAAAATACATGCTAAAATACGTCAACAAAATTGTTGGTGAGCTCATAGGTTTACACGTAAATATGACTTGTATGGACAACAATAGTAGAGTTTGAATTTATAAAATCATAAATTCCATGTTATGTAATACATATAAACCATCATGCAACCGAAGCTTAATTAAAATGAGTTTGCCCTGTGCAGTATCCCCGACTGTATACAGTGTGTTGAATATATATGCACTCACTGTTAGCCGACCTGAACTAACCCGAATGGGGGACGTGACTCCCAATAGATCTATCCACAATATATTCGCGCTTACAAATAAATGCAATTAATGGTTCATGATATAAGGGCTGATGGAACCACATGTGTAATACATAATAGAAATGAAGATGTTTTCTTGTCCATATAGAAACGAAGCATGTATTTCATCCCCAAAACATAACAGTGTGAAAATAGGGGCTATGAGAACTCACCGAGATTGCGATGGCAAAAACTAGCGTAAAAAGCTATTTAGCGTGAATGGATGGATGATGCGTCGCGTGAGTTTAATCGAGTCTTAAATGATAATAAGGACTTAATATCTCTAATATATGATATATATATATATATATATATATATATATATATATATATATATATATATATATATATATATATATATATATATATATATATATATATATATATATATATATATATATATATATATAGATTTGGGTTCAAATGAGTACCACTAGTTTTGCGGAGTACCGGAGGTACCTCGCTTAAAACCATTTTTTTTGAAAGTTTTTTTCATAATCATGTTTAAATTAATAATATAAGACTACTTGCAAAAAATCACACCTAAACACACACTATAACTATGTGAAACGTGCAAGTTCACATGAACTGCACTGTTGTGAATGTATGTTCACAGCTAAGCATGTTCACATGAATTTTTTCACGTTCACATGACTTTTAAGAGGCTAGAAAGTGTGAATGTGTGTAATTCTTTTACGAATAGGCTTATATTATTTGTATCTAAATTAATATGAAAAAAAAATTAAAAAAAAAACTTTTTTTCGGAGCATGTTCACATCTAAACCCGTGTGTTCACAGGTACTCACGGTACTCTGCATTTTTTAGGTACTCACACGAACCATATTCTATATATATATATATATATATATATATATATATATATATATATATATATATATATATGTAATATATATGTTTAAAAAGACATAATAAAGCTAGCTTATTCGCTCACATTGGTTTGAAATTTCACAAGGAGGGGGTATAATTAAGAATATACATACTTTTTCATAGCTTATAAGTCAAATAAATATGTACTCGTATATATATGATTGTGTATATATATAATGTCCGAAAATCATATTTTTAATACCTTTGAATAGAGAGCCAGTCAAATAAATATGTACTCGTATATATATGATTGACTGATTGTGTATAGATCTATGCATATTGTTAATGGATTCATGAAATCTTTGACACCCATTTAAGTTTGTGGTTCTCATTTGAAACTGATCTTCTTTACTTTATTTATTCAATTAAAGATAAATTACGGAAAAAAAATCATAAATGAAAAACTATATATTCATAAAATCATTGTCCATTTTCGAATCCTAAATACAATCAAACACTGATTTTAAGAACTCCAACAATTAAACAATAATCAACAATCATAAATAACTAATAGTAATAGTTGTTCAATTAATAATTATAATTCATTACATAGTGTTAACTACGTGAGTTACAGTTACATATATTACTCATTACCCTTGCATGTGAGGGTGTTATAAATGTATTTTTCAGTTATTATTTATATATATTTGATATATATAAAATTTATTTTGAGTATTCAATTGAAAAAAGAAAGTTCTGAGTTTGTTAATTTGGGGGATATGATATAATGGTCATGCATGGAAATGGAATCATGACCTATCAATGATGTATAGGGGCAAAAGAAAGATTTCATGATTATATATAAAGTTGACCAAAAAGATTATCCATTTCTGTAACTTATTCTGATGGCGATGGGGAACGACAGATTAATTAATGCCTTAATTAAATCACATACCTAATTTAATTTAATATACGAGCTTGTTTGAGTAAATTTAGCTGAACATTATTCAGTTGGTAGCTTCGGTTTTTATTAATAAATGTATTCAGTAAAGTAGTAAACACATTTAGAATCATAATTAATTATGTTTACTTGATAATTTTATTTTGAGTTAATTACAAAAATGGTCCTTGTGGTTTGTCCTAAAATTTGGATTTGGTCCCTGAACTTTCAATTTTGCAGAAACGGTCCTTATTTTCATAGTTTGTTTGCAATTTTGGTCTCTCAACCTATTAACTTTTCTAATATGACCAAATTACCCTTAATTTTTAAATCTTTTTTATTCTTAATTAGATAAATTATTTTTAGTGTTACTTAAATTTAATAAACTATAAAAATAGAAAATAATTATTTAATTATTTATGTTGTTTATAAATGATTTAGATATTTTTAGTCTTCATTAATTTTAATTTACTATAATCAATGTGTAAACCAATCAAAATTTATAATCGAAAAAATCATTTATGTTTAGAAATTATTTTTTAAGGTTGCATAAATAAGAACTTTTTTCTCTATAATTATTTATACTGGTTCATACATTTATAATAAAAAAATATTTATGTTGATCAAACCACAAAGACCATTTATATAATTGACTCTGCTTTATTTTTAATGTTAATTAACTTTAACAAATTATAAGAAAAAATATATTTATGAGCCAACAGTTTAATTAAAGTTAAAAATATTAAAAGACTTAAATAAATAAAAATTTAACGTTAAATTTGACCGAGTTATAAAAAACTTCCAAATGGTCTAACACAACTCAAATTTTTTTATTTAACGTATCAATTATTTTATCGTTTTAATTTTTAATTACACCAAAAACGATTTAAAATTTTAGGTCCATACAACATCTTTGAGATTAATGATTAACAACTTTAATCATCAAACTTTGGTTTGTCTGACCTTTACATAAAAATCGAGAAATATAATTAGGTTTTTAATCTTTTTTCGTCTTTCAATTTGACTTTTCATCATAATCCGATTAAATCGACACCTTAAAAACTTAAACAATTTAGATTTATCACTTTACCATTATCACCTTGCTTTGATACAAATGTGAACGGATTATAAAATAGAATCTTTGGCCAATTTTATTTAAAAAGAAAGTAAAATATATTTGACCAACA
The DNA here is from genome assembly GCA_020465985.1 of Centrapalus pauciflorus. Taxonomy (NCBI): domain Eukaryota; kingdom Viridiplantae; phylum Streptophyta; class Magnoliopsida; order Asterales; family Asteraceae; genus Centrapalus; species Centrapalus pauciflorus. Next base: position 289,245 of record JAANYP010004760.1, read on the forward strand.
AACATATTTTTATTATACATTTATGAACCAACATATATAATTATAGAGTCAAATATTTTTATAATAGTTTATATACGAAACCTCTAGAAAATAGTTTCTAAACATAAATGATTTTTTCGATTATAAATTTTGATTGGTTTACACTTTGATTATAGTAAATTGAAATTAATTAAGACTAAAAATATCTAAATCATTTATGAACCAACATAAATAATTAAATAATTCTTTTCTATTTTTATAGTTTATTAAATTTAAGTAACACTAAAAAATAATTTATTTAATTAAGAATAAAAAAGAGTTAAAAAAAATTAATTGTAGAAATGGTCCCTATAGTTTGCATCAAAATAAGGGTAGTTTGGTCATATTAGAAAAGTTAATAGGTTGAGGGACCAAAATTGCAAACAAACTATGAAAATAAGGACCGTTTCTGCAAAATTGAAAGTTCAGGGACCAAATCCAAATTTTAGAACAAACCACAGGGACCATTTTTGTAATTAACTCTTTTATTTTTAATAAACTCAAGCTACTTGTAAAAGTTAATTGAAATAGTTTAGGTTTTACCAGCCTATAGTTTTAATAAGAAACGTCATCTAAACATAATTTATAGATAAAAGATTAAAAGGTAGCTACATCTCTTAAAAACCACAAAATTAATATCTCACAAGCTCTCATAAGTTGTGTGTAAAAGATGCTTGTGTGTCTAGTTATTTAAGCATCTTACATTTCTACCGATAATTGTAGTGTTAATATAAAAAAAATTCATCAATTTTTTTTTTTTTAGATTAAGTCCCGGATTTTTTATTACTGATTAAGTCACTAAACATTTTTGTTTTATTTAAAAGTATGTATACTTAACATATTTGTCTGGTTACCAAACAAGTAACCTTAGATTTTCACCCGAATAATATTGGACTAAACCTAATATCTTTTTTTCATTTTTTACGTCAAGTCCCTAATTTTTTTGTTATTTTACCAACTAATTCAGTAGCCGATAAAAAATATATACATTTGAATAAAACAAACACAAACTAATATCTATTAATATGAGTGCTTGCTATATATAATATCTATTTGAAGGAAGTGAAGGGTAGTTAAAAAGTTTGAACATCATTTGAATTAAGACCTCATTTGAACATCATGTATTAACAAATTAAAAAGTTTTTTCTTAACTTTTCAACATTGACATATACAAGTCAATATTATAGACTATTTATTAAAATGAACATACCATTATATATTAATAATAAAAAAATAAATAATATGAATGATTGGAAAATAGTGTGAATGACCTTATATCTTTAATATAAACATGACTCTAAATCTTTTTAAAGTGAGGTACAATTTAGTTCTCTCTCTCACACACACTATATATATATATATATAGAATATGGTTCGTGTGAGTACCTTAAAAATGCAGAGTACCGTGAGTACCTGTGAACACACGGGTTTAAGATGTGAACATGCTCCGAAAAAAAGTTTTTTTTTTAAATTTTTTTCATATTCATTTAGATACAAATAATATAAGCATATTTGTAAAAGAATTACACGCATTCACACTTCGTAGCCTCTTAAAAGTCATGTGAACGTGGAAAAATTCATGTGAACATGCTTAGCTGTGAACATACGTTTACAACAGTGCAGTTCATGTGAACTTGCACGTTTCACATAGTTATAGTGTGTGTTTATGTGTGATTTTTTGCAAGTAGTCTTATATTATTAATTTAAACATGATTATGAAAAAAAATTTCAAAAAAAATAATTTTAAGCGAGGTACCTCCGGTACTCCGCAAAACTAGTGGTACTCATTTGAACCCAAATATATATATATATATATATATATATATATATATATATATATATATATATATATATATATATATATATATATATATATATATAAGGGAGTTCAATGGAAAACCGATATGCATCGGAAAACCTTGGAAATGCATCAAAATTCCCGCGTTATGCATAAAATTCCCTGCGCGATGCATCAAATTACCGCGTAATGCACCAAATTCTCGCGTGATGCATCGACTTTCTGCGTGATGCATCACCTGATCCAATGGATATAAAGTGGTTCCCGGGTTTTTCCGATGCATATAGGTTTTCCATTGAACTCACCCCTATATATATACACACACATATAGATTAGTTTAAGTGAGTACCACCCATTATGCAGCGCACTAGAAGGTACCACTCTTAAAACTAACTTTTTTGAAAAAAAATTTCATGAAAATGTTTTAATTAACATTACACAAATAATATATGAATTTCACGCAAATTCGAACACTCTAAGTGCATGAAATCACGAATCACATAAATGTCCGTTCACATATATTCAAAATTATGTAAGTGTACGTTCACATCACTTTTTGGGAGCTAGGAGATGTGAATGCATGTGAAATTTACATATGATCTTTATAATGTTAATTAGAACATGTTTATGGACAAAAAATTTAAATTTTTTTAAAGATGGTACCTTCTGGTGCGCTGCATAAATGAGTGGTACTCTCTCGCTCGAACCATATTCTATACATGTATATACACACACACTAAAAAAAGTGTATTAGTATCAAACTAGACAAGAAGAACAAATGTTTTAATATGTTATTGAGTTAAAACAAAGGCAGTTGTACATAGATGTATGGATCGAGTAAAAGGTGGCTAGCTACATATGAATAAAAAAATATTATAGTTAATTAATTGAATTAGAATCTAAAATTAAAAGAAGAAATTAATGATTATGAGGAAGATGCTTTGCAAAAAAAAAAAAAAAAAAAAAATTATGATCCAACAGTAAAACATCTAATTCCATTTTCAAGTGTACGTACGTCGACCCAGACCCAGAGCCAAAGACAGAGCCTCTTGGAAATGGAATCCTTAACAATAATAACATGCAGACTTGACTTTCTGTGTCTACTCTATACCAATTGCCATTTAATCTTTCCATAATGGAACCTTTCCGTTCTTTCCGTACAACTACATATCTTCAAATCCTTGAGCTACTGCATCCCTAATTTTATAATATAGTTCATGGGTGTGTGTAATAAATATTTTTTTAATATAATAAATAAAGGGCTAAAGTTGTACAATAGCACTATACTTTTTAAGGTGTATCGATATAGTACGTGTACTTTTTATATTGTTAATATAATACCTTTACTTTTTTATGACTGGTTATTTCGTCGAGCTTTGCGCAGTTGTGGGGGAATCGTCGGTACGAACTTGTTCACCGTTGGATCTGCATGAAATTTGAGGAGAAGTTTCGCAACACATAGTTCTTCGATCTGGACGGTGGAGATCATCATTGGAGATTTCTACAGAGGTCTGTAGGTGTTTGAAGTTGGCTGTGCTGTGTGATTTCTCCTACCAGGTTATCACAAGAACGAGAGAGTGTCTTTGATGCTTCAATTATGGAAATTTGAACATTAATAAAAAGAGAAATTTCACTCTTAACAGGTATAGCCAGTAACCGGTTACCAAAGGTATCATATTGGTATGAAAAAATGTAGTACACGTATCAAATTTGAACGATTCAGGAAGTACAAGTGTAATACGAATAATTAAAATAGTACACGTACCATATCGATACATTTTAAAAAGTACACAACTATTCTATGGCTTTAACCCTAAATTAAAATATTAGTATAAAAATAAAAAATATTAATATATAATAATAAAAACTAAATCATTTTTATCATATATTTGTTTTTAAATTTGAAAACAATGTTTAGAAAGTATTATTTTTGTGAAGATTATCATGTTGTTATTCCTTTCATGTTTAGATGTGTTTTAGTTTTTACCGATAAATAAGCTAAAATCATGTTCTATGTTAAAATATTTTGATTCAATTGACAATGAATAAAATCTTAAATCGATTGGTAACATAATTTTAAATTAATATTAACGTTAATTTTAAAAATAAAAACGGAGTTAGTTAAAAGTCTTAACAAACAATAAAGTTTTAATAAACTAATTAGATAATTGTAGATAAAATATTCAAGGTAGAGATAGAGGTTAAATTAGGAAGTATTTAAAATCAT
>JAANYP010004761.1:0-10607 GCA_020465985.1 Centrapalus pauciflorus
TATATATATATATATATATATATATATATATATATATATATATATTGAAACACCCTTCCAACTAAAATAGATGTTTCACGAACAATTAACAATAATTATCAGAATATACTTTGCGGAAAATGCGTCAAATTTAAATTTTCAATATTCAAAAGCCATCAACATGATACTTCCCACTTTGTCACCTAATAATGAGCAAAGTGTGGGGTATCATGGATCAAAGCAGATGGGTTACAATTTATAAACATCTAGGTTATCTAACTATGGGTTAAAGCTAAGTTCATCCACGAGCATATGCCAAAAAGGGAGTCCACTAATCCCGCACCCGAGCAATCCAAAAGCTATGCCAAAAATGCAAGGAACTCTAAGCTAGCCCCAACCGAAATCAACTAGACGGACCGGCTAGGCCCTTACCATTGACAGCGCCTGAAAAAGGTTAACAACTAACAGAGTCAACATAAAGTTGAGTGAGTTACTAGATTAGATATAACACAAGGTATATAGATGCAATGATGATCAACATAATGATTCCAAACGGCATAAGTCAAGTGCACAAGATGAGTGATCAAATACCACATGCCCCTTCATAAATCGGGGTTCCCTAGCAAGTACGGGTGTGGTGATGCCTCTAGCAAGTACGAGGCTGTCCCTAGCAAGTACGGGACTGTCCCTAGCAAGTACGGGACTTCCGACAATGCAAGTACGTCGGCATCCGGCATCCAAAGGGGCCAGGAATAATCCATGGATATCCAGGTGAGTCCAAACGAAAGGTATAATCAACAAATGAGGTCCAAGATGCCTCGAGAATACGAATATGCCATGCATTGATGAAATGGATGAATAAGCAACAATCATATAATGCCATAGTATGAATCAACAACGAATGATCAATCATAAAGCAACAAGTACATCATATATGACTTTATGAAAATCTAATACTAGAACTCACAGTGATTGGTTATCAAGATTTCAAAGCCTTCCAACCATGCCACAATAGCCCCGAGAATGGCTAAGACTTGTGACCAAGCCTCTTTCGATTCGATTCGCCTATAAGCATTCATAAGGCGCACACATAAGCTCCCGAACACAATATAAGACCCAAGATAGTCCTAAGGGTGTTGGGACATCAAACCGAAAGTACTAAGTCCAATAGAGGCCCTAGGAGTTCCGGAATTGATTTAAGGCCTTCAAACCCTTTAAACACTTAATTTAGAAGTGCATCGGACGCATAAGACCCGAGCATCGACCCCTAACCATGGAAAATGAATTTCGGGGACAGAAAGTTGGTAGAGGCGCGACCCAGAGGGGGTAGAGGCGTGACCAACAGGCTGCCCCCCCACAGACTGCAACTTAAATGCCCAAAAATGCACCAAAACCCTCCAAAACTCCCATAATTGCTTCTAGCTATTGAAATAGACTTTACCAACCATATAATTAACATATTAAGGTCATTTAAACCCCTCTAAACATAATAGAATCATTTCATAACAATTCATGATTCCATGGAGCTCATACGGACTCCGAACGAGTCCGAAAACGACCAAAAGCTCCAACCGACAACACCGAGCTCCAATTGAGCTTGGATTCAATTCCAACCAATCCCATAGCCATATTAAACATATTTGGGCCATGTTTGGACATTCAGACTACATCTAAGCATAAAGCCCAATCCCAAAATGATTTGGAACTCATTGAGGCATTTCACCGAACACTTGGCGTGCGGTTTAGCCTAAAAACACCATTTTGAGTTCTTACACATATTTTATGTTTCCCAACTCATGAAAACACTTCTAAACATAACAACATCATGTTCTAACATTCCATGATTCGTTGGAGTTCATACGGGCTCCGAATGAGTCCCGGAACGGCCGCAAACTCCAACCGGCAACACCGAGCTCCAAATGAGCTCGGACTCACTTCTAATCAATACTATAACACTAATTAACACATTTAGACTATATTTAAACATTCAAATATGATTACTCATTAAAATTCAATCCAAACACGATTGTGAACTCATTGGGGCATTTCACCGAACACTTGGTGTGCGGTTTCGGCTCGAAACCCCAATTTGAGTTCTATCAATTTTCACTACTCCCAAATGATTCATAAATCATTTTTAAACATATTTGAACTTATTTCAAGCTCCAAAAACATAAAAACACTACCTTTCATCCATTTCTCTATATGAGCCCTAAATGAGCTCAAAGGTGGATGTCAAATGAAACTAACACGAACCACCAATGTAGTTACATATTTTGGCTCTATTATGATCATATAACAACATATTAAAAATTTAGAGCCTTTACTAACCAACTCAACTTAAACCCATCTAGGGTTTCATTCTCCATCAATGGAGAAATGGGGAAGAAGAAGAGAATGGAGAAAGAATAGAGGGAGGATGATTTATACCTTTAAGATGCTTCTAATATCAAGATTTTGAGCTTGAATCTTCAACTTTGCTCATCAAATCCCCAAAACCCTAGCTCCCTTCTTCTTTCTCTCTTCTTTATTTTGACAAAATATCAATTGTGAAGGTGGGTGATGGTGGTGGACGGTTTTGAAGAAAGAGGGGAGGGGTTTTGGCCTTTGGCCACCCCAACCCTCCTACTCTTACTCATTTACAACACACACCCTCCACAAATCATCTTTTAATTTGCAAATAGGAACTGCAATGCTATTAGATGCAATAATTAGATAATTCAATACCCAACTAAGTGAATTTGACATGATTATACTAAATGGATTCAAACACTATATTAAACCATTTTTATGTCATACTAATCATTATTTAGTCGTCAAAGTACATTACCTATTTTTGTCATTTCAGTACAACTCAACATTTTATTTTTTTCCTTTAATCTTCAAATCCCAATAATAGCAATCATTACTAATATTCGGTAATAAACTCATAATACAACACTTAAAATTACAATCATAATTGTTTCACAAAGTTAATTACCCTTTTAGTTATTGGGGTGTTACAATTCCTCCCCACTTAAAAGGATTCCGCCCACGGAATCAATTCGACTCAAACAATACCGGATATTTGGCCTTCATCACGGCTTTCGTTCCAGAAGTCATTAAAGGTCTACGATGATGTTTACAAAATCCACCGAACCAACACTACCTCGATCCCTTTAGTTCTCAACTTAGTGACCTTTCAATTCAATACTTGGTCGGGTATCGGGACGTCAATGCATAGGTTTTCAACTGTTTACTCCCAAAGTCAAATATGGGTAACTACATACATTAGTATCCATTACTAATTATACAAAATTTTTAGATTAAATCAATGTAGGTGATTCCATAAGTATGCTTCTTTTAATCTATTTTTAACTTCCTGCGATGTTATAACATATTTTCAACTTCATATTCCACATTATTCTATTTTCAAGTTATCAATATAGAGACATATTCATCAAATATTGCTATATGCTTTTCATACCAATCGCTATATCATTCATTACATAGTAGTATAACTCAGATAAACCCATTACACTTTACACGTTCATGTCACATTCTAGCATATCACATTTGTACACTATTATTACTTTCAGTGGACAAGTTTTACTAATATGACTCATATGATTTTAACAAGTTCGTAGGATTGAATATCTTTAACCAACTAAAATGAGCACTCATGGAGGCTCGATCAACTATATTGGTCAATTCCACTAACCAAACTCATTACTTGCCACAGTCTACAATATATAATTAATACCCCTTGTATAAAGATATTAAAACATGGCGGTTCATCGTACAGTAGGTGCATAAAAGAATCTGGCATAAGTTCATATATTAGTGACTCCTCCTCGAGTCATTTTCGAAAGCAAGCACATTTGCCTACTCATCATTAAGGCCATAAAATGTCTCTCACGCTTAAGTGTTTATCCAAGGTAGTGATCATACCACATATTATTTGCCTTGTCTCATAAAACCGGGCCAAACCACATCATTAGCTAAGATATACAAAATGAACATAGAGAAATCATTCAAAAGAGACTTACTATTTAACCAATAAAGTCATCACATATGAGACAGCAATCTGTATTAAGTTCAAATTAACTTTATCTAATATATGCACCTTGGAATGATGTTCAAGAATCATAGAAATGCAATATGTGAGCGTCTAAGGGATATAGTTCAATTCTAATGTTACATGTATCAATTAGCCACTTATCCCTTAAGACTTTCATAACCACTCTTACTTAATAAGGTTATCATTCACTTTAAGATAACTATGCACTTTTAAGGGACTAGCATAAGTACCAACCGTCATTATTATATATACACACGTTACCATGTTTGTCCAAAATATTGCTAGCTTTTCTACGTTGCTAGGTCTATGTCCTACCATTAGGATTAATATTTCGATTTCATATTAAGATTATCCATTCATGTAACTATGTAAGCAACAGGTCTACGATGTTAACTGATTCGTTTAAATGAAATTTATGCACTCGACAAGTTCATACTAATCATCCATACTTTGCAACTTGAGTATTAGACATTTTCTTTATTTGTCTAGTCAGTTGTCGAATACTTTCCGATAGCAAAATTTTGTTAACACATAGATTAACTTATTCGTTTCATGTAGATGTGTCACCAATATTCACTCATTTAAACTCGTATAACTACTATCTTCGAATAACTCTAAGTTTTTAGCTACTACTTCATGTCAATAAAGTTTCCATTTAGCATAACTTTTCTCAATATACAGTACAAAATGTGTCAATAATCATCATTCACATACTGTCACATTTAAGTTAGATGGTTGTTCTAAACAACTCCTACCTAATAGCCATCTCATGACACCAATCAATACTTAATTATTTATGTTGTTGCACTTCAATCCGCGCTTCCCATTTCGTATAAATAACTATTAATAGTTACTTGCTCTCAATTGCATGGTGTACCTTCAATGGTGACTTTACTTCATTGCTCTAATTTCAAGTCTTAGAGTCAATTCAACTTTATACCCGTAAGATGCAACTATTTTTAGATCATCATAACTTAACAAAGTAAGAGTTTTCAACACTTTTTTTTTTTTACATCAAATTTGAGGGTACTAACATCCCTTATTATAGGTCGTCCCATGACCATTTCTCTCCTATGTGGAGTATTACATGCAACCAAACATTAGTTGTGGTATATCTCTAAAGACCCACATTGATAATATGCATTATAATCTAGCGTTTATCAATATTTAGTGCTCATAGAGTATTTACCTCCCTCGTATATTAGCAAAACAAAACTACTTGCTTCTGAATCGACATAGTTACAATGTGCATCATCATTAACTAGCTTCCAATCCTTTCATAGAGTGAGAACATAGTAAGCATTCATTTCGTATTCAAGGATCATATGACAACCATTATGATCCATCCCAACTGAAATGCAACAGGTATATCGATCCATCAATAGATGCAATTGTAGCCTATTCCAATCAAGTTTCAGTTCGTAATCATGCATGTTGAGATTTCATTAGCATACACACGGTTCATATAGTTCATGTTAAAACATGTTAGCGCAAACAAAGCATACATATACAATTAATAAAGTTTCCATCAGTATGATCAATTAACAATTTAAATATTCAGAAACACGAGTAACATGCCAAATACTATCATTACACATATATCTCTACGAACATGATTTGCATATAGCAACAACAATCTACTACCAATGTTCACCTGACAATTAAACGTGTCCATTTTCTTGTAATGAGTCATATTTAATTGTATCTCATAGCATATGCATATTTATCATATTCAATTAAGTCACATAGGTATTCATGACTAATTACGACACTTTTCATGTCATGATATTATTCACGTATGATCGCTCACAACATATATCACCAACTATCTCATAGTTCAAATATAAATATCATTACACTTCTATTTGGCATTTCCATACTATTGTGTAGTTGATACACTTAAGCTTATCATGATCAACCCACCAATGATGAGGGTAATCGCATAAATTAACATTTCAAATAAAAACTTATCATAACTCATATTTGCTATAAGGTCATCGACTTTTACGTTTTCTCATTTTCCTTAATAGAAAGTCACAATTTGATTAACTATATAGGGTCTGGACCAAGATCCCTAAAACGTGGCCCTACTTGTGAATAACACTTGTTCTCATATTATTCGATTCTTCTTCATTCTAGAACCATTATAAGGTCACACGTATCATAAATGATCTTATATGTTGATAAGATATCTATACATAACTTAGTATAAAACATTTTCAGGACCCACTCTTTTTGACATAAAAGGAGGGTCACTCATAATCATAGTCTTAGATCACAAGATCTATAGAATTAGGCACAAGAAATTATATACCTTTCATGCCTTCTCATTCTTTGCATTATTTAATACTCCTCCAAATATGACAATTATGTCATTATATCCCATGATAGGATTCCACGTACCGATAAATAAGCCAATTAGAGGAGACAACACGAGTCTCGTCCATCAAATATCATTTTTTTTTTTTGAAACAAAATCTATCATTACTCATATCAGTTAAATTACGAGAATTTACAGATATACACAAATGCATATATATATATAGACTTACGGTCTACCCATTATATTCTCATCCTAGGCCGATTTCAATTTTAAGATTGTTTTACTAGTGCTGCCTAGGTGGGTCAATACCAGCATCTGCAACCGCGTTCAGTGTTGAGTATCGTCGACTATACTCAGTCAATGAACACAGGCTCTGATACCAAATTGAAACACCCTTCCAACTAAAATAGATGTTTCACGAACAATTAACAATAATTATCAGAATATACTTTGCGGAAAATGCGTCAAATTTAAATTTTCAATATTCAAAAGCCATCAACATGATACTTCCCACTTTGTCACCTAATAATGAGCAAAGTGTGGGGTATCATGGATCAAAGCAGATGGGTTACAATTTATAAACATCTAGGTTATCTAACTATGGGTTAAAGCTAAGTTCATCCACGAGCATATGCCAAAAAGGGAGTCCACTAATCCCGCACCCGAGCAATCCAAAAGCTATGCCAAAAATGCAAGGAACTCTAAGCTAGCCCCAACCGAAATCAACTAGACGGACCGGCTAGGCCCTTACCATTGACAGCGCCTGAAAAAGGTTAACAACTAACAGAGTCAACATAAAGTTGAGTGAGTTACTAGATTAGATATAACACAAGGTATATAGATGCAATGATGATCAACATAATGATTCCAAACGGCATAAGTCAAGTGCACAAGATGAGTGATCAAATACCACATGCCCCTTCATAAATCGGGGTTCCCTAGCAAGTACGGGTGTGGTGATGCCTCTAGCAAGTACGAGGCTGTCCCTAGCAAGTACGGGACTGTCCCTAGCAAGTACGGGACTTCCGACAATGCAAGTACGTCGGCATCCGGCATCCAAAGGGGCCAGGAATAATCCATGGATATCCAGGTGAGTCCAAACGAAAGGTATAATCAACAAATGAGGTCCAAGATGCCTCGAGAATACGAATATGCCATGCATTGATGAAATGGATGAATAAGCAACAATCATATAATGCCATAGTATGAATCAACAACGAATGATCAATCATAAAGCAACAAGTACATCATATATGACTTTATGAAAATCTAATACTAGAACTCACAGTGATTGGTTATCAAGATTTCAAAGTCTTCCAACCATGCCACAATAGCCCCGAGAATGGCTAAGACTTGTGACCAAGCCTCTTTCGATTCGATTCGCCTATAAGCATTCATAAGGCGCACACATAAGCTCCCGAACACAATATAAGACCCTAAGATAGTCCTAAGGGTGTTGGGACATCAAACCGAAAGTACTAAGTCCAATAGAGGCCCTAGGAGTTCCGGAATTGATTTAAGGCCTTCAAACCCTTTAAACACTTAATTTAGAAGTGCATCGGACGCATAAGACCCGAGCATCGACCCCTAACCATGGAAAATGAATTTTGGGGACAGAAAGTTGGTAGAGGCGCGACCCAGAGGGGGTAGAGGCGCGACCAACAGGCTGCCCCCCCACAGACTGCAACTTAAATGCCCAAAAATGCACCAAAACCCTCCAAAACTCCCATAATTGCTTCTAGCTATTGAAATAGACTTTACCAACCATATAATTAACATATTAAGGTCATTTAAACCCCTCTAAACATAATATAATCATTTCATAACAATTCATGATTCCATGGAGCTCATACGGACTCCGAACGAGTCCGAAAACGACCGAAAGCTCCAACCGACAACACCGAGCTCCAATTGAGCTTGGATTCAATTCCAACCAATCCCATAGCCATATTAAACATATTTGGGCCATGTTTGGACATTCAGACTACATCTAAGCATAAAGCCCAATCCCAAAATGATTTGGAACTTATTGAGGCATTTCACCGAACACTTGGCGTGCGGTTTAGCCTAAAAACACCATTTTGAGTTCTTACACATATTTTATGTTTCCCAACTCATGAAAACACTTCTAAACATAACAACATCATGTTCTAACATTCCATGATACGTTGGAGTTCATACGGGCTCCGAATGAGTCCCGGAACGGCCGCAAACTCCAACCGGCAACACCGAGCTCCAAATGAGCTCGGACTCACTTCTAATCAATACTATAACACTAATTAACACATTTAGACTATATTTAAACATTCAAATATGATTACTCATTAAAATTCAATCCAAACACGATTGTTAACTCATTGGGGCATTTCACCGAACACTTGGTGTGCGGTTTCGGCTCGAAACCCCAATTTGAGTTCTATCAATTTTCACTACTCCCAAATGATTCATAAATCATTTTTAAACATATTTGAACTTATTTCAAGCTCCAAAAACATAAAAACACTACCTTTCATCCATTTCTCTATATGAGCCCTAAATGAGCTCAAAGGTGGATGTCAAATGAAACTAACACGAACCACCAATGTAGTTACATATTTTGGCTCTATTATGATCATATAACAACATATTAAAAATTTAGAGCCTTTACTAACCAACTCAACTTAAACCCATCTAGGGTTTCATTCTCCATCAATGGAGAAATGGGGAAGAAGAAGAGAATGGAGAAAGAATAGAGGGAGGATGATTTATACCTTTAAGATGCTTCTAATATCAAGATTTTGAGCTTGAATCTTCAACTTTGCTCATCAAATCCCCAAAACCCTAGCTCCCTTCTTCTTTCTCTCTTCTTTATTTTGACAAAATATCAATTGTGAAGGTGGGTGATGGTGGTGGACGGTTTTGAAGAAAGAGGGGAGGGGTTTTGGCCTTTGGCCACCCCAACCCTCCTACTCTTACTCATTTACAACACACACCCTCCACAAATCATCTTTTAATTTGCAAATAGAAACTACAATGCTATTAGATGCAATAATTAGATAATTCAATACCCAACTAAGTGAATTTGACATGATTATACTAAATGGATTCAAACACTATATTAAACCATTTTTATGTCATACTAATCATTATTTAGTCGTCAAAGTACATTACCTATTTTTGTCATTTCAGTACAACTCAACATTTTATTTTTTTTCCTTTAATCTTCAAATCCCAATAATAGCAATCATTACTAATATTCGGTAATAAACTCATAATACAACACTTAAAATTACAATCATAATTGTTTCACAAAGTTAATTACCCTTTTAGTTATTGGGGTGTTACAATATATATATATATATATATATATATATATATATATATATATATATATATATATATATATATATATATATATATATATATATATAGGGATGGAATCTGTTGTGAACAATATAATAAGTGCAAACAGTGTGAACCGATCAAATCTAGCCACCTCATCAATAATGCAAAGGATACGTGGATATAGGAAAGAAAATACACAGGGACACAATCGGAATAACAAGTTTTGCACTTTAGTCAAACAAAAATCTATTTTTATGCAAGCGCCAATATTGCTGCAACACTTGCAATGGCTGCAGGCATTCCTTTTTCAATGGTCATGCTTATTGCTGCAACACCTACACTAGCTGCAGGCATTCCTTTTTCAATAGTCATGCTTAGTATTTTACATTTGAACATTGAAACTAAATTGGGTTTGGATACACAGCAACAATGTATGCATTCCCTGCAAAGGCTGTAACACCTGCAATGGATATATAGTCTGGATGCAACCAAAAACTAAGAACAACCATAATCTACCGGGAAAACTGAAAACAAGGGACGTTCCTACATATCAGGAACAGAAATATGTATAATAAAAAAAATAATAACCATCATTTGCTAATTACAATCATACCCTTAACTGCAATTAAAATAAAATAAACAATATTAATTATAATATGCTGATTTGGCATGCAATTATTGGTTCACACTGTTTGCACCTATTAACTTGTTCACAAAAGATCCTAAGTCTCTCTCTCTCTCTCTCTCTATATATATATATATATATATATATATATATATATATATATATATATATATATATATATATATATATATATATATATATATATATAGGGTTGGGATCATTGCTGAACGTTAATTTAGTGCAAAACTATAAAACTAATCTAAACATTGGATTATTTTAGTGCATCCTGTGTGACG
>JAANYP010004762.1:0-27404 GCA_020465985.1 Centrapalus pauciflorus
TCAAAATACGGTTCACTACTGCATTACTGGTTTGTACCATTTGTATTTTATTTACAGTTGGGACCATGGCACATAAAAATTCAGATTGGAGCTTGCATTTATCACCTGATTGTATATTTCTTGCAACATAGTTGTTTTAAATAACCCCACCTAATTACTAAATGCCTTTATTAGTAGTTACCCGATTTATTTATTTGACCCACGTATCAAAACACTGTCAGGAGAGTGCCAGGTGGGCACGCCCCTCACTTACGAGGACCTTTGACACACACAAAACGACCCGAACCTATGACCTGCTGCATGTGCCCCCTCTGGTTACCCCGTGTCACGAGACACTTTTCTGCCCTCGGCGTCTACAAGGAGGACCTACACCACGACCCACAACCATTAGGATAACATCCGCCAGATTGTGCTTTCGCAGCCCAACTCGATCCCCTCCTCCATTGCCCCCTTACAGTATTATCCCTGTACTCTATGCCCTATCTATTTTCTGTTTGTTGCTTTAACCGCTAACTTTTCCCGGCCACCATTACAGTATGGGCCCCGAACCCCGATGACATATATCTCACACGAATCGCCGCCCTAGCCGCCTCCTCCCTGCTAGCCCTATTGGCCCCTGTCTGTTTACGCGGCCTTGCCTATTCAGACCTCCGGCAAAATGGCATCCATATGCTATTTCCCTGCAGCATGTAAATGTTTTTCCAAATTTACTCGCCTACTACTCGCCTTGAGCCAAACGTCTAAAACTTTATTTTTTCAAATCTCCTGCCGCTAACCGGGCGGGCATTACCATTAAGTCATTGACAAAAAGAAAAACGCAGAGTTTGGAATCCCCCTACCCAAACCAACTGATTCTTTTTTATTTGTGACACCGTACTTCGCGTCAAACGACGCCGCCACTCCGTACCAAATTAGAATCCATCTTTCTATTATCATAGAGATCACGATTCGCCTGAGCCAGAAGTATATTAGAAGGATAGCAATTAAGAAGAACGTTTCTATCCTTACCCACAATTCCGCAAACAACTTGCGGTAACTTCCAATGGTTTGCCGTTCCATTTGCCATTAAGACATCGAGAGCTGCTGAACCTCTAGGCTCTTTGAAAGCTCTCCTTCAATCTCACAACTCCCTGCTTAAGAGCATCTACAAATTCACACCTCGTTTTTTAACCATCTTCAAAAAGCATCGTCATCACACACTTCATACAAAGCCGACAATTACCAGAAGCATTCTAAAATTATACCCTTATCATCCATTTAGATCCATCTACCACCAGGCTGCAAAGCCTCTCCTCATCAAAACCTTGTTAATATCCCACACAAATGTAATTAAATATCAATTTATGTACCTGGATCAATGAATTTTATGCGGTATGATCTTGCTGTATTAGTATTAGTTTATTACACACCATTCACGGGATCCCACCAAGCACAGTCACCCTACGAGTCGGAGGCCAGGCATATCCATTTTAATGCAAAACATTTAAGCCGCGTTGTTGAATGCCATATTGACAAGTACAATGAAGAACAAAAAACATAAAATATGCTTACATTTGCCAGACGCAATATTCAAAGTTGAGCAGCTGAAGTACATAAAAGATATCAAGACATTTTCAGTCATAACATTATCCAAAAATAAAGCTTTAAAAAAGCATCATGAACATGTACGAAGTTGCTAAATTGTTCTTGGTATTGAATATGAAAATTATTATATAGTTTTTAGGTTTTATAGATATAGCTAAAGAAATATTAGTGACATTTCGATGCATGGGTTTTTGAATTTGGAAGTTACCTTCCAGACCAAGAATACTCTAACTATCATATTGTGAATTTCTATATGCAGAAATAGTGGAGATGCTTGCCAACCCTTCCGCTTGTTGTTGTGATTTGAAATGAATCCTAAGCATACGTAGATTGTAGCCAACCAGTTGCTCTGATATGCTATCCCCTCTGCAGAATAAACGAATAAATTCTTCATTGAAATATTTTGAATCCATAGAATTTTTTGATGTGTTGTTCAAGCCATTTGTCTTATTTAAAACTATATATTTTGGACTTGCTAAGCTTAACCAGTAAAACAATTCCTTCATTGAACAGTTTTATATTGAAAAAAGAAATAAGAACAAAGACACTAACCAGTAAAACACTTCCTTCATCTAACAGCGACAAACAACTTCCACAGCAGGCGTTTTAACGGTCTGGCAAGCGTAATTCTAAATCACCACCCTAACACAGAACAAATACAAACAATTACTTCAACCTTTCACTCTGAATTAAAACTTGGCAAGAAGTAAGAGGTTAATTTTAAAACTAATAAAAAGGTTTGTTTGATGGTTTATGTGTCAGTTCTTCACCATAAGTGCATTTTAAAATTGTTTCATCTGTCACTTACTAAGCTTCTACACCTTATGTCAAGGAAAATTTTTTTTGTTAAACTGCAAGCTACTCCTATGAAAATTAACAATGAGTTCTCTTTTCAGGGCACACTACTCTTTTGAGACATCTGCCACGTTGTAAAATGTATGTAAAAACATCTCCTAGACATAAGGCAATTAGACAACTTTTGATCCGTTAGATTACAGGAAATGATAAATACAAGACCGTAGTCACTTATCCAAAGTCAAGGCACCACCAATACTAATTTTTAAAGGGTAGTAACTTACAAAAATAGAGGATGAAAGTGGTCTGCACATAAGTAACCTCGTCACATCCAATTGAACCAAAATGCCATAAAATTACGCCCTCGAGGTATTTATAACACTGAAAAGTTCCCATTCAGTGGACGCTTATTCACTCACATTTATGGCTGGAAAAAGTAACGAAAATAATTATAGCACAGGACCCAAGTACATATAAGCTAACACTCACATGAGGGACTGATTTTCACTGATTTTCAGGAGCATTGAACATTTCAACAACAACAGACTGTCCATTGACACAGTGGAGGGGTCTGTCCTATCACTTGTATGGCCCAAAATTTCTCCACCCTAGAAACTTCATGGCTTTAAGAAAGTGAAATAAAATAACTAACGATGGTTCTACTATGAATTACACACGCACGTTTTTTAATTAATATAATAACAATATTTACCACAATTGAAAGGGACCAAGGACAGTTACCCTGCTCCATAGCACAGGGAAACCTCTTGATGCCATTTTCTAAACCTAACTTTGAATACAAATATCACCACTCAACATAGACTCGAGTCCCAGTGTAAACGCGACCAACAGAACCTTAGAATGCTATGTCTCTTTGCGACCCCACCCTCTCCTCCCCTCCCACCGTTTTACATATCCATGTCACCACCCCAAAAAACACCGAAAAAATAAAGCAAACATCATGATTAAAGTACACAAAAATAAGACATGAACATGATCTTCAACAAATTGAAAAGTCATGACCAGGATCGGTAAGTCAAATCTTTCAACGGGGAAAGTGGACTAAAAAAAAAGTTTTGCCATTTTGGAGATAGATATGAAAATTGAAAGAAACAAGACCTGGTCTTCGACCCAGCAGCCCACGTTACAGCTCGCCTATATCTTCCCCCCCCCCCCCCCCCCCCCCCCCCCCTCAAACACACCCTCTCTCCCCCCCCCCCTCCTCCCCCTCCATGGCGGCCGCTTCACAGAAATCAGCAATGTGTGTGTTGGTCATCCCCAATATATCGGCCGTGGGTGGTTCAGACGGTGGCGATCCAGTGGTGGTGGCGGTTAAGGCCAGGTGGGATACCAGCAGTGGTGGTGGTTCAGAGCGACGATTGGGCTTGTTGCGCGGCGGTAGAAGCGGTCGTGCTAGGTGGGGTGTTGTGATGGTGAGGGTTGTGTGGGAATATCGTGTTGAAGGCAAGAGAAGGTGGCAGAGGGTGGAGGATGGTGCGGTGGTTGCTGGTGGAGGCGAGGCGGTGGCTGCAGGAGGCGTGTCGTTGCCGAACGATTGATTATCAAGCAGACAAGAGTTTTGTCAACAGATGATAAGCCGTGGGAGAACAAAAAAGCCCGATTGTCTTCCCAGATATCAATCTCGAGAATTCAAAATTTTCAAGAATATGAATTAATTATCTACTTTTACCTTGTGCCATATTAACTGCTAACAAAGCTCAATGCCTTTCTGAGTAGGCATAGATATATATATATATATATATATATATAAGATCAATGGGGTACCATGTTAGACTGGGGTACATCGGGGTACCGTTCACAGCCAATCATTTTGCATTAAAATTAGTAATTAATACCCAAAATTTTGCTGAAAATTGAATCATATGTCATTTAATGTGAGAGGTAAAATGGGTATGAAAATTTTCAAATGATAATTAAATATTCTCTAAATCCCAATAATTTCTCAATTGCAGTTATTAATTCTGTTGCTCATTTCAGCGATAACCCTCCATTGAAATCGAGTTCAAGCTATCGTCCGCTTCAATTCCGCACATGTTTAATACTGCACATGTTCAATATCACACTTGTTCTATACTGCACATGTATATTGCACATGTTTAATGTGTTTTACCTCTATATATTCTCTTTAGTCACATGTTCAAAGTCTTCAAATATGGTTTTAAAGGCAATCCCCAGTATATTGCACATGTTCGGTACCATTATTGAACATGTTCAATAAGTTCTTTATAGTATTGTTATTATCACATAAAGAAAAGATATACTGCACATGTGCAATATAGGAAAATAGAAAAACCATGTTCACGTAAACACATGGTAACTATACGTAATGGATATCAAATCCTTACAATTAAGGAATTTCCTATATCACTAATTATCATCTATTAATTAAAATAAAATTAAATTGACTATAAAGGATATCAAATTCCTACAAATAAGGGATTTCCTAAATTACTAATTATAATCTATTAATTAAAATAAAATTTAATTGACTATATTACCCTTCTGTACTTGCAACCAAACATTGGTGGACTCCGGTTCCCCAGTCTAACATGGTACTCCATTGATCTCGACCCTCTCACACACACACACACACACACACTCTCTCTCTCTCTCTCTCTCTCTCTATATATATATATATATATATATATATATATATATATATATATATATATATATATATATATATATATATATATATATATATATATATATATATATGTTATAAAAGGACAATTATGGATGATGAATTTTTCTTCTTCTTTTACCAAGTGAACAAGCAACATCCAAATAGTAATTTCATTAAATAGGGAATAGTGATTTTTTGTATATAAATAGATTCATCAAGATTTATCAAAGGTATGAATTGGTAGAGAAAAATATATGCATCAAAAGGGTTTTCACAACTCTTGGTGATTTCTTAATATCTGAGTTTCTGTTAGATTATAACACGTTATCAGCACGAGGAGCTCAATATCTCAACCAAATCAAGAATCCCCATTCACTCAAGGTATGAAATAAATTGAAAACAAAATATATGGTTAAAGACCATAATTAACAACTAAATGACTACATATTGGATACAAGGACTACTAACGTTTACTAAACTTTTATTTATATATACTAACATTTATTCTTATTCTTATTACTAACATTAATGGAAGGCTAAGCCTCCTACTTATTTATGTTAACTAACATCTATTTATTGTTACTAACATTTACTTTCCGTAACTAACATTTATTTATGCAATCTAACATTTATTTATGTATACTAACTTTTATTTATGCAATCTAACATTCTAACATTTATGCTTACTAGCATTAATTCTGTTACTAACATTTATTTATGCATTGGTTTATTAATGTGTACTAACATCTATTTATGTTTATTAATTTATTTTTTTTCTGATTCATATTTTATAAATTGTTTTATGCACAAACAATATTAATAATTTATGCTCTAATAATTATTTTACACTAAATTTATCTTTTAATCATTTTATAATTTTTCTTTACAACGGCTACATAACTGTTACAACGGTCAAAAAGCCGACCGTTTCGATGGCTTGGTTTTTCCCTATAAATACCACAACACTAAACCTCATTATTTCACAAAATCGTTCTTCTTCTTGTTTGAAAATTTTTTTTCTTAACTGGTTGAAGAATGAAGATGTCTCTCTCGTTTTTAATTTTCCTTATTGTAATACTCTCAATACTTTTACACTCTTTGCTACAACTTTCATTCGATGAGATGTACCCTTTTCTAATTATATTTTCATTTACGATTCTTCCATTGTTATGTGTTGCGATATTGATTGAAATAAATTAATGCTAATTTATGTTGTTAAATATTTTTGTTGATAGTTATAAAATGGCAAACCTTATAAAGATTGAATTTGCTACACTAGACGTTAACGGGAAGAACTACATGTCATGGACAATTGATGTAAAAATGCATCTTGAATCCATGGGAATCTTGGAAACTATAAGTGAGAAAAATAATTATTCCTCACAAGAAAATGCAAAATCAAATGTGTTTCTACGTAAGCATATTGATGATATGCTAAAATTTGAATATTTGAACACAAATGATCCAAGCATTCTATGGAAAGATTTGAAAGAAAGGTTTGATCATCAAAGGGAAGTTTTACTTCCAGCTGCCAGAGATGAGTGGAGAAATTTGAGGTTCCAAGACTTTAAAAAGGTTAACGAGTATACCTCAGCTTTGTTCAGGATATGTTCACAGTTAAGATTTTGTGGACAAACTGTTACTGATGCAGACTTGTTGGAGAAAACTTACTCCACGTTTCATGCGTCAAACATTACTCTGCAACAACAATATCGCATGCAGAAATTTACAAGATATTCTGAACTCAATTCAGTCCTTCTTGTTGCTGAATAAAATAATGAGCTTCTGATGAAAAATCATCAGTCTCGTCCTACAGGATCAGTAACGTTTCCTGAAGCAAATGCTACGAATAAAAGTGATCCTAAAAATAATACACATGGACAAGGACGAGGGCGAGGATTTGGCCGTGAACGAGGCCGTGGTCGTGGCTATAATAAAAACCATAATTATAAGAATAATCATGGCTATGGTTACAACTATAAATATGGAAAAAGTCATTCTCGGGGCCGTGGACGTGGACATGGACATGGTTATAACAATGCTCCACGAGATAATAAATCTCAATCACATGGAAAATCCAAGAACAATGAAGCAAAAACTAATACTTCTCAGGGTCCTGAAGATCCTTGCTTCAGATGCGGAATGATAGGCCACTGGTCAAGAACTTGTCGAACTGCACCACATCTTTGTCAGCTGTATCAAGATTTTCTTAAAGGAAAAGAGAAAGAAGTAAATTTTAATGATCTCCCTAATGATTCGGTACCTGAACTAAATGCTTCAGATTTCTTTGGTGATTTAGATATATAATAGTGTGACTATGTTTCATTTTCTAGATATGTTTTATTTCATCTTATCATGTAATGCACTTCCTAATCTTATAATAATATAACATATTTCTACTTAACAATTTTTATCTTACATAATCATTAATTTATTATTTTTCTTATTTATTTTTTTGAAGTTTAAAATGAATTTCATCGAAGAACTGCATGAAGCAAACTTTGGAGATATCTGTATACCAGACAGTGGTGCCACACACACAATTCTTAACGAAGAAATATTTTTCTGAAGTAAAGCCAACTAAAGCAACCATACATACCATTTCAGGTCCTGTAGATCTAATTGAAGGATCTGGAAAGGCTCATTTTATATTACCAAATGGTACAAAGTTTTTAATAGATAATGATCTATTTTCTCCAAAATCTAAAAGAAATTTGCTGAGTTTCAATGACATACACCGAAATGGATACGGTACTCAGACTGTGACAATAGAGAATAAGAAATTTATGCATATTACCGATAAAAACCATGTACTGGAAAAACTGCCAACACTCAATTCTGGTTTGCATTATACATATATAAGTATGGTTGAATCCAACATGGTAGTAAAAGAAAAATATTGTGATCCTGGAGTTTTGAGTTTGTGGCATGACAGATTAGGCCATCCAGGAACAACCATGATGCAAAGAATAATTGAAGGTACCAATGGACATCCACTGAAAAGCCTGAAGATCTCTCAAACAGGTAACTTGGCTCCATGTACATCTTGTTCTCTTGGAAAACTTATTGTGAAACATTCACCAACAAAAATTGAAAAGGAAAATCCTATGTTTCTTGAAAGAATTCAAGGTGATATATGTGGACCAATTCATCCACCATGTGGACCTTTCAGATACTTCATGGTATTAATAGATGCATCAAGTCGATGGTCTCACGTTTGTTTATTATCGACTCGTAATGTGGCATTTGCAAAATTTCTGGCTCAGATCATTAAATTAAGGGCGCATTTTCCTGATTATACCATTAAACGGGTGAGACTTGATAATGCTGGTGAATTTACGTCTCAAGCTTTTAATGACTATTGCATGTCTGTTGGAATTAGTGTTGAACATCCAGTTGCTCATGTTCATACACAAAATGGTTTAGCTGAATCATTAATTAAACGTCTTCAGCTAATAGCTAGACCATTAATAACGAAAACAAAACTCCCTATTTCTGTCTGGGGACATGCAATTTTACATGCTGCATCACTGATTCGTCTAAGACCAAGTGCATATCATAAATTTTCTCCTCTACAACTTGCTTTTGGTCAAGAACCAAACATTTCCCATCTTCGAATTTTTGGGTGCGCAGTATATGTTCCTATTGCACCACCTCAACGTACAAAAATGATCCCTCAAAGAAGATTGGGTATATATGTAGGGTATGAAACACCCTCTATAATAAGATATCTTGAACCACTGACAGGTGATGTTTTCACAGCACGGTTTGCTGATTGTCATTTCAATGAGACAATTTTCCCAGCATTAGGGGGAGAAAAGAAAAACAAAGAAAAAGATGTTTCATGGTGTGAACCATCATTGATTCATCTTGATCCTCGGACAAAACAATGTGAACTAGAAGTTCAGAAAATAATGCATTTACAAGAAATTGCAAATCAACTGCCTGATGCATTTACTGATTCTAAAAGAGTGACTAAATCATATGTGCCAGCAGCTAATGCACCTGCTCGAATTGAAATTCCAAGCGAGCAAATTGATGACAAAGTCACTCAAGAATCAAAGGCACGCCTGAAGCGTGGAAGACCGTTTGGTTCCAAGGATAAGAATCCTAGAAAAAGAAAGAGCTCTGAAAATACAATTGATAATGAGAAAGGTGTTCCTGGAGAAACACAAAATAATAATATTTCTAAAGAAGGAGAAATTGATGATACTAATACAGAGATTGCAATAAATTATGTCCATACAAATATTATATGGAACAGATCTGAAATGAAAGATATTGATGAAAGGTTTTCTTTTGCTATTGCATATGATATTATTAATGGAAGTGATGATCCAGAACCAAAGTCTGTTATTGAATGTCAAAATAGACATGATTGGGATAAATGGAAAGAAGCTATGCAAGCTGAATTAGATTCTTTAAACAAACGAAAGGTTTTTGGATCCATTATCCTCACGCCTGAAGCCGTGAAACCTGTTGGATACAAATGGGTATTCATACGAAAGAGAAATGAGAAAAATGAGATTATAAGATACAAAGCTAGACTTGTGGCTCAAGGTTTTTCTCAACGGCCTGGAATTGATTATGATCAAACGTATTCTCCTGTTATGGATGCAATAACATTTAGATATTTAATCAGTCTTGCAGTTTCTAAAAATTTAGAAATGCGTCTAATGGATGTTGTTACAGCTTACTTATATGGATCATTAGATAGTGATATTTATATGAAAATCCCTGAAGGTTTTAAAATGCCTGAAGCATTAAGCAATAAACCCAAAGAAATGTATTCAATCAAATTGCAAAGATCTTTATATGGGTTGAAACAATCTGGACGCATGTGGTATAAGCGTTTGAGTGATTATTTGATATGTAAAGGATATACAAATAATCAAATTTGTCCATGCGTGTTTATAAAGAAGACAAAGGTTGGATATGTTATTATAGCTGTCTATGTTGATGATTTAAATATCATTGGCACGATAAATGAGATAAATGAAGTCATTGTGCTACTAAAGAAGGAATTTGAAATGAAAGACCTTGGTAAAACCAAATATTGTCTTGGTTTGCAAATAGAGCACATGCATAATGGCATACTTGTGCATCAATCAAATTATACGGAGAAGGTCTTAAAACGTTTCAATATGGATTAAGCAAAACCTTTAAGCACGCCAATGGTAGTTAGATCACTTAATATTGACAAAGACCCATTTCGTCCTCAAGAAGAAAATGAAGATTTACTCGGTCCAGAAGTGACGTATCTTAGTGCAATTGGAGCCCTAATGTATCTTACTAACTGTACAAGACCTGACATTTCTTTTGCAGTAAATTTGTTGGCTAGATTTAGTTCAGCCCCCACCAAACGACATTGGATGGGAATCAAACACATTTTACGATACCTTCGAGGAACTGTTGATTTGGGATTATTTTATTCAAACAATACAAAAGAAGGTTTGATTGGTTATGTAGATGCAGATTATTTGTCTGATCCCCACAAAGCAAGATCTCAAACATTCTACGTATTTTTAATGGAGGCACGTCAATATCTTGGCGTTCTCAGAAGCAAACACTTGTTACAACATCCTCAAATCATGCTGAAGTTATTGCACTACATGAAGCCAGTAGAGAGTGTGTGTATGGCTGAGATCAATGACACAACTCATCTTGTCTTCTTGTGGACTTGAGAAAGGCAAAAGTCCTACATTGATTTATGAAGACAATGCAGCTTGCGTGTCACAAATGAAAGAAGGGTATATCAAAAGTGACAGGACCAAACATATCCCTCCAAGATTTTTCTCCTATACGCAAGACCTTATAAAGGACAATGAAATTAAAATGAAATACGTTCAATCTAGCAATAACTCAGCTGATCTTTTCACGAAGGCTCTTCCCAAAGCGATTTTCAGAAAACACGTTCACAACATTGGAATGCGACATGTACAAAACATGTGATGACTTTCAGATGACAATATGAGGGGGAGTCAACCAATCGCTGTACTCTTTTTCCCTTGACTAAAGTTTTTTCCCACTGGGTTTTTCTTTAGCAAGGTTTTTAATGAGGCAGCATTTCGTGGTTGAACTCTTACTAAAATTATCATCCAAGGGGGAGTGTTATAAAAGGACAATTATGGATGATGAATTTTTCTTCTTCTTTTACCAAGTGAACAAGCAACATCCAAATAGTAATTTCATTAAATAGGGAATAGTGATTTTTTGTATATAAATAGATTCATCAAGATTTATCAAAGGTATGAATTGGTAGAGAAAAATATATGCATCAAAAGGGTTTTTACAACTCTTGGTAATTTCTTAATATCTGAGTTTCTGTTAGATTATAACAATATGTGTATATATATATATATATATATATATATATATATATATATATATATATATATATATATATATATATATATATATATATATATATATATATATATATATATAGGGAGGTTCAATTGAGAACTTTTGTGCATCGAGGTACAAAAGTACCTATATCATCCATTAGATCAAAAAATTGTATGGATTAGATTAAATGGCAAAAGGGTAAATAATTGGACAATTTTATGCATCTTGTGCATTACAAAAAAACATGGAAGGGCATTTTGGGTATTGTGCATACCTCATTAAATTTAATATTTTAAC
The DNA here is from genome assembly GCA_020465985.1 of Centrapalus pauciflorus. Lineage (NCBI taxonomy): Eukaryota > Viridiplantae > Streptophyta > Magnoliopsida > Asterales > Asteraceae > Centrapalus > Centrapalus pauciflorus. The sequence continues at coordinate 11,672 of JAANYP010004762.1, forward strand.
AAATAACTAAATAATAAATGTTAAAATAAATTCAATTGATCACTTCTAAATTTAACAAAAGTCACACAAATTCAAAAAGAATGATGGCAATATTGATGCATTTCATATTAATCATTCAATTCGTGATGCATATCGATTTTATCTATACAAAATCTATACAATTCGTGATGCATCACTGTTAATCATCATCTTCATATTCATCGTTTATCATCATCGTTCATCATCTTCGTATTCATTGTGTGCATTGTTGTTAATCATCAACATCATTGTTCCAATGGATGAATCAACGTGTTCATCATCTTCTTCTTCGTTCATCGTGTTTCATCGTATTGTTCATCATTGGTTGCATCTCTTGTTCATCATCATCGCGGTGGCGGCGGCGGTAGTGGTTGGCGGGGTTCCTCGATGCATACGGCGGAGAGAGAGAGAAAGAGAGATACGGTGGAGAGGTGGTTACAACAAAGGTGATGGTGGTGGTGGTATTGGATATGGTGGGGAGAGAGAAAGAGAGAGAGAGAGTGAGAGAGAGAGAGAGAGAAATAAAGAAAGAGAGAGATATAAGGAGGTGGTTACTTTTTTTGAATATTTATTCCTTATTTAATTCTAATTTACCTATTATAATTGATTCCATATATTTAATTTTACACATTCAATATTCCAGGAATACCCTTAGTGCACCATTATTTGATTCTTTGGTGCACATAAGTTCCTAGAGGTGCCTCGGTGCATAAAAGTTCTCAATTGAACCTCAATATATATATATATATATATATATATATATATATATATATATATATATATATATATATATATATATATATATATATATATATATATATATATATATATATAGAATATGGTTCGAGAGAGTACCACCATTATGCAGCGCACCAGAAGGTACCACCTTTAAAAAAACTTTTTTTAAATTTTGTTTTCATAAATATGTTTTAATTAACATTATGAAGATCATACGTAAATTTCACATACATTCACATCTCCTAGCTCCTAAAAAATGATGTGAACACACACTTACATAATTTTGAAGACATGTGAACATGCATTTATGTGATGTGTGTTTTCATTCACTTAGAGTGTTCGGATTTGAGTGAAATTTACATATGATTTGTGTACTGTTAATTAGAACATGTTCATGAAAATTTTTTTCAAAAAAATTACTTTTAAGGGTGGTACCTTCTGGTGCGCTGCATTAGAGGTAGTACTCACTTGAACCTAAATCTATAAATATATATATATATATATATATATATATATATATATATATATATATATATATATATATATATATATATATATATGAAATTTTTGTAACTATCGAGTGATTTTTTATTATGCTCCTAGTGATCCTATGAAATGGGACGGGTGTTTCAGCAAGTTATTTAAACTTTTCTGTAGAATCTAATTTCATATTTGTACAAACTTACGGTATTAAATTAATGGGTTTTTTTATTTAAAAAAAACCATGTTTTTTTAATGATTTTTGTGTTTTCGTCCATTCGTGTTATTTTTTCTCAGAAAAGTCCTCAAGTTAACTCTATTTTTTTTATTTTGTGAAATTTGACTATTATAGCCCGGTTTTAATTGATAAACCAGAGTTTTAAAAACTGGAATCTAATAACCAAATTTCGCTAAACCAAAAAGAAAAAAGATAATTTGAGGATATTTTTGAAACAAAAAAATAACATGACAAAACAAAAACATAAAAAATATGAAAATATATTGGTTTTTTTCGTAATAAATCCTAAATTAATCGCGTTATTTGAAGATCTTTTATTAGATTGGTTACCACTCTACCTTCTTAAAGGTGATATCCCAACAATAGTTGCAGACACATAGGCACATGTCACATACGAAGAATGTGTTAGTGGCGCATCTAGGATTATCGCATCTAGGATTATCGATTCTTGGTGGTATAAATTTAATTAGTGTTTTTTATTTTATAATTTTATTAATTAGATTGTTCAGGTCAAGTTAACAACCGAAAATATTAATTAAAATTTCATAAATTTTGAGATTGAATAAAAATAATTGTATTGGGTCTGGTGAAATTAACCAAAATTATAAATAATAATGGCTTATTGGGGGTATTTAATTTTGGGATTTATATTATTAATTCATTATTTTTTTTGTTAGTTACATTAAATTACTAGTAATTATACTACAAATTTATTTATTTGATTGAAGATTATAAAATTTTTTGATTAAGTTATTCTAATAAATGTTCTAATATTTGAAAAAGATAATTACGCGTTTAGAGAACCACTGTTTGCACAAACGAAAAATCATGAAAATTTACATTACGAAAGAAAGTTATTAATGGAATAACCGATGACACGTATCAACACTGGTAATCATTTGGGTCCGCCTCTGTCATGCGCATTAAATAGCCAAAAACTATATATATTTTAGTCTTTATCCCTAATTTATGGTACATCATGGACACCAAACATGAAATTTTGTTAAAAACGAGATAATATGAATAAAAACTGTAAGCCCCCACACTCTGGGGGCCCACTCAATTTCACAATTTACATTTTTATCTTAAAAATTAGTTTACGAAAGAGACGTGAGTTGATATTAATTTTAAAGGATAATTACTAAAATAACTAAATCTCACACATTTATTCACTTTTTAGCCATTTTATATACATTTTACCCAAATAGTCATAATTTACGTGACCACATTTACGTGATAGCCACAATTACGTGATTTGTACTTTTTTTCATTTTTTTAATGCATTACGTTACAAAAGGTGTTTGGTCACGTAAATTGTTGTACTTGGTCACGTAAAGTGTGACAAGACATCCCACCAAACATTCATGGGGAATGAGCAAAAATGGTCACTTAAAGTACAACAATTTACGTGACCAGACACCTTTTGTAACGTATTCATTAAAAAATGAAAAAAAGTACAAATCACGTAAATTGTGCCTATCACGTAAATGTGGTAACGTAAAGTGTGGCTATTTTGGTAAAATGTATATAAAGTGGCTAAAAAGTGAATAAAAGGGTGAGATTTGACTATTTTAGTAATTATCTCTAATTTTAAACATATATAGATTATAGAATGAAAAATGTATTATAATGATTTAAGGAACCTCCATATAATGAATGAGAATAAACATAGTATAAACCTTTAAAAATGAATTCTATTAACCTAGGATTGTTAACAATAATCCTAAAATATAGTGTCAATAAATTAATTGAAATTGCTTGTTCAAACAAAAAAATTATAAAAGACATGTGTTAAATATATGTTATGTCAATTGACATTCATGTTAAGTGTCAAGTATCAATTATTTACTTTTTTAATATAATAGATAGATTAAAAGGTAAGTCGCAATTTTTGCTTTTTGGATTTTAAAAATCAAATTGTTTGGAACGAGTATATATGAGTTTAATCCATAGACTTATGGTACTATAGGTTATATGTCCCAAACCGTTAAATTTTAATCGCAATGACAATATAAAACAATACGAATACATTATTTGTTATTGACTTAAATTTGATATGTGTTAATATATTCCGGTTTAAAAAACTATCACTTGAAACAAGTGCATTTCAATGTATCATCTTTAAAAAAAGAGTAAATGACATTTTTGGTCCTTGTGGTTTGATGGTTTACCCGGATTTAGTCCTTTAATCATAATAAGGTCAAATTTCATCCCTATTTTGCCAATTTTGTGCCTTTTTAGTCCCTCGTCCGTTAAACTTAACGACACAACCGTTAAATTTGTAAGAATGACATTTTTACCATTTTCATTGAGACGCTTTTAGTCCCTGTGGTTTTATTATAACCCAATTACAGTCCAACATTTATTTTATTTTATTTTATCTTTATAATTATATTATTTATAGATATACTTAATTCATTATAAACACACTTATTTTATTTATAAATATACTTATATTTTAATTTTTTATTTACATTTACTATTGTTCGTATTTTATTTAAAGTTTAACTTTTATTTTAATTAAAATTATATATTTTCTTTACTAATTTATTTAAAGTTCATCTTCTTTATTAATTTTAATTTTTATGATATTATATATATATATATATATATATATATATATATATATATAATTTATGTGTCGATAATTGATTAGGTTGGAAGATACTTGGAAAAAATAGTGACTTTGGAGAGAAAAAATATCGACGATATTATATTTACTTAAACACCACTAACAAACTTACATATATAAACATCAACAATAATATTATAAAAATTAAAATTAATAAAGAAGATGAACTTTAAATAAATTAGTAAATAAATATATATTTAAATTAAAATACAAGTTAAATTTTAAATAAAATACGAAAAATAGTAAATGTAAATAAAATATTAAAACATAAGAATATTTATAAATAAAATAAGTGTGTTTATAATGAATTAAGTATATCTATAAATAATATAAGAGTATTATAAAGATAAAATAAAATAAAATAAATGTTGGACTATAAATGGGTAAATAATAAAACCATAGGGACTAAAAGCGTCTCAATGAAAAGGGTAAAAATGTCATTATTACAAATTTAACGGTTATGTCGTTAAGTTTAACGGACGAGGGACTAAAAGGGCACAAAATTAGCAAAATAGGGATGAAATTTGACCTTATTATGGTTAAGAAACTGAATCCGGGTAAACCATCAAACCACAAGGACCAAAAATGTCTTTTGCTCTTAAAAAAATTTAAATTTTTGTATTAACGTTTAAATTAACATTATACACATGATATGTTAATTTCATATACATTTACATTCTTAAAAATTATGTGAATGTCATCCAAGTGAATGATCATTCATACAATTCTTATGATCTTTTTTTTTACCATTCACAAGATTTATTTTTCGAATTTAAGTATGACATTTTTTTATAAAAATTCTTAATCAAGTCAGTCAATGTAACCTTGTCGAATTGAAATGTATATTGACTGGCATGACATTTTCTTTATCCAGTCATCAATTTTTTTAATTTCTAATATTGTTTAATTATTTTCAAATTTACTCAAAATAGAAAGGTTTATCAAAAAAAAAATTTTAATTGCACAAAATAGTGCATGTCATATAACAACTAAACATGTTATTTTTGTAAAAAAATATTGACTGAACAAAGAAACTGTCACATCAGTAATTTTTACTATTTAATATGATATGGTTACCTTAATTGACTTGATTTGGAAATTATGTTACCTTAAATATAAAAAAAGTATGTCACTCAAATTGGAAAAAAAATGTGACAGTAGGTTATCTTTTGACGTAACTAACCCAAAAAAATATATGTGAATAACCATTCAAAACAAATACGTTGGATACGCTGAAGACTTGGTATGCTGTTGAACCAGATACTATGTTAATATATCTAATTACTAAAAGATTGACGATTATATATAGGGATAATTGCGCAAACAACCACCAACTTGTCAGGTTTTTGTGATTAAAACCCCAAACCATTTTTCGTTGCATAGAAAACCTCAAACTAACTAAAAATCAGTAAATCAAGGTTTTATCAATGGATAACCGACTTAAACCGGTTATTAATCCTACGTGGACCGTGAATAACCACCGTGGAATAAATTTTAATTGTTGAAATCGATTGTCAAGTATTACACATCATTTACACCCCCGTTGACAATTTTTAATTGTAATTTTTAAACTGAATTACATCATCAACGGGGTTTAAATGATGTGTAATACTTGGCAACCAGTTTCAACAACTAAAATTTAATCCACTTAGGTTATTTACAGGTCCACATAGGATTAATAATTGGTTTCAACCGGTTACCCATTGATAAAATCTTGATTTACTGATTTTTAGTTAGTTCGGGGTTTTCAATGCAACAAAAAATGGTTTGAGGTTTTAATCACAAAAAACTGATAATGTGAAGGTTTTTTGCACAATTATCTCTTATATATAATCAATTTACTCGCTTAGTCGGTCTCTAATATTCCAATTGCAGTCTTAAACTTTAAAACAATAATGGATATGGATATTTGGGTTTCTAAAAGAAATGGATTTAAGGTTATTATCGAAAAAATCATTTGAATTTTTATCAATTTTTCGGTTAAACCATTGACCTTTTCATTTTTTATTGCTTTGACTAATTTACATGTTTTCACATGTGATTTGGTGACGTAAAAATTACGTGACGTTTTTTTATCATTGAAAAAACCACTCGAACTTTCAAGATTTTTTTGGTATAACCACCATCCTCTTAAACTAAAAATTAAAAATCCGGGAAACGATAATTTAATGAAATCAAACAATATCGTTTTCGATTAGGGTTTTGAAATAAGTCGATAGGGCAGCGATAGAAAGTGAGAAATAATTTTCTTGAGGGAGAATTGCTTAAAATATTAAGCAACTTTTTCATATTTTCTTATTATAGCAATCTCATAAATTTTGTCGCAAATAAAGGAACCGATTCTTTGTTCATTCCCCATTATAACATTTAACCGGTAAACAACAAAAGTTAACCGGTAAAAAAAGGTTATACATAGGGTTTATTGTTTGAAATAACAACCTACTTTTTATTATTTTTTTTTCTTATTTTGGCAATCGGTTTTAATTGTTATCATTTAATATATTGTTTGAAATAACAACCTACTTGTTATTTACCGGTTAAATTTTGCTGACTGTATTAGAATGTTAATCTATAGTCTTTTTTTACTATATATATATATATATATATATATATATATATATATATATATATATATATATATATATATATATATATATATATTAAATGTTCTAACTAATATGAAAATAAAATATCATAAATAATTTATAGAAGATAATTAGAGTTATTTATTTGCTTTCCTTAATATTAGAATGAAAATTATGGTAATAAAATAGGCGAGAAAATGAATTTAAGATGCCATAAAAAAGTGACATGTGGCAAAATTATTTTGTTTTATTAATATATATAGATAGATATAGATATATATTAATTTTTTAATTATTTTTTTATAATCTATTTATATATTTTATATTTATTTAATCTATATATTATATATATTAAGTAAAAACTATACTTATATATAGGCACGTTTAAGCTCGTTTAGGCCCGCGACTTTGCCAACTCTGAGTGTAGGCCACACAGAGGTTCTTTTTACAAGTTTCACTATTATGACAACTGGTAATCTTCGTGATCCGGGTGTTAGTCCGTTACCCTTCGTTACTGATGAGAGATTGAATGAGGCAATCCAAGGAGTCAATCAGAATGTGAATAATCAGTTTGAAATTTTGATGAAGCAAATGTTAAGTATGCAAAGATTGTTGAAAGGTAAAGACACTGCCACTGAGCCTGAAATAGAAAATTTGATTCTAATGCTGATTTGAGAAGTTACTGCGAAGACCAATTTTCCAATATGAATGAAAGGATGTCGAGTTTGGAAGCTACTGTGGTTAATGCTTTAGGTGCTTTATCGGAAAGATTTTCAAAGCTCGAAGAAACCTTAAATCTCAAGCCTCTGGTTAGAAACGTAAACATGATGATCATGACTCCGACGATGATCACTATGAGGGGGAGAAGAGGAGGAGAGTAGGAGACTTGATGATTCAGATAAACAAATTGTTGTGTATGGAGCTAAACAGACAAATGAAATATATTTTTGAAACTGGTGGAGCTACAACTGACGAACCAATTGCTACTCAAAGAGATATGAGATTGATTCCTTATGAAGAGGTTCTGGAACCGGTGAGTATGTAAACTGATTTCGAATTCAATTTTGAAGAATATGGTGAATCGGATAAAGAAGACGAGATTTTTCTGATAGAAGGAGTTGGGGCAGAGATAAAAGTGTAAGCTGGTTTTGAAAAATTTGAATTTGCTGAATCATCTATGGCTGAGAAAATTGTTGAAGGGGAGTTAGTTGAGGGATACTAAAAGATAACGTACCAGAAACTGAACAAAGACCAACGGTTGAAAAGCCTGCGGTTGATGTGTTCGATGCGTTGTCTCAGTTGTTCAGGCTTCGGTACAATCCTGAAACGAGAAAATTGATGAAGGCAGTGACTAGGTATGATGTTACCAACAAGAAATATGTGACAGTGAAGGTTGAAGTAGAAGAAGAAATTTCTTTAATTTTCATGACTGTTCCTGAACTTAAAATATCAGATGAAGAGTTAATGGAAAAGTTTCTGGAAGAGTTTGTGTTAGCAGACGAGTGTATACCTTTCACTCTTAGTCAAATTATATTTAAAAAATTTCAATATAATTTGAACAACATTCATTGCATTCTTATAAAATCACGGGGTTGTACAAATAAAATTTTAATAAAAAATTACACTATTAAACAATACTATTGATCGAGGGAACTTGTAGTTGTAGGTCAGGCAAATTGAAAAGTTTGGTTTTTGTAAAATCCAAACATTGGGTTTATGCTGTTATGAGTGTTTTTTTAATAGATTTCAGTTTCAAACAATTTATTCGGTTTTTGGCTTAATTGAACTCGTTAAAAAAATATTAAACAATATCGGATAAAAAAGTAAAAGTATTATTAAAAATAATGAATGTCATAAGTTAATAGAAAAATTATTGAAAAACAATGAATGTTTTAAGCTATTCAGTTGGAAAAAAAAAATTTTATGTTTCGGTCCAATTCGTTATATTTCGATCGTTGGTTATTACGTTGTTCGGTTTCGGTTATTCTACTAATCAGTCTACCTCTAGGTTAACAAATTAAAAATACCCATCAAGTTACATTCAAAATTACAAATAAAAGTAACAAACTTTATAAAAAAAATTTAATCAATAACCTTGTTGATTTATTAATCTATCATAATGAAGGATAAGATGAAAGTAAATGAGCAGGAATACATGAAGCATCTTTCCAAACCCTAGAATGCATTATCAAAATCTTCTTCACTCTCTCTTTTGTTTTCTCACTACAATCAACTTGAATCAATAAACACATCTTTGAAACAACACCCACTTCTAACATCTCTTGAAGAACCCTAGAATTTGCAGAAAACCTACAAATCAAACAGAAAATTCTCACTGATCTATCACTTGCAATGTGAGAAACCCTCAAGATTTTCTTTGAAACCGCCGCAAGCCCTGCCGCGTGCTCCACCAACGCCGCTCGCCCCTCTGCGCACCGACAAATCTGCTCCAATGCCACTAGCATTAGCTCGTTACCCCGTCTGTCGGAGTTTTCGATGAGAAGTTCTATAAGAACCGAAACTAGCCCTGATTCAGCTGCCTTTATTCGGTTTCTTCCCCATGGAACGATCTGCACGACGAGTTCTAATGAAGCTTTGATCGTCCGTTGTGATGATACTGATACTGATGCACATTCTTTCAAGATTCGAACGGTTTCATTGAAAAGGTCAGGGTTTATGGTGGAGATCTGTGCTGGATCTACCACCTTAAAGATAGATCTTAAAATCGTTATTGCATGTAAACGAGACTGGATGCTTCCATCTCTCAAAACATGCAATAACGTGTTAATAAACCCTGATTCTTCATTACACACGAATTTCCCTAACTGGAAGTCCGTGCATTGAAGATGATGAAACACTAACAGTGCTTCATCACACGCTTCAGTGAAGGAACCATTTTCGTGTTCTTTCGTTATCACAGTTGTCAAAAACTCAACCACACCCAAATCCTCCATGCACGTGATCTTATTCCGATCGCTCGCTTGCACAATAGATCTCAATCTTCTCAAGCACTTTATCAGATTTTGTGGGTGTTTTTTCGCATCATCGAGAAGATTTACGATCCTAGACCTATCTATCGGCTTCTTTGGTGATGGGATCATGTCAAACACGAACCCGTTCGTTGTGCACCATGATTGGATCAACCTTCGGAGAGTGTGGTTCGGGGTTAGATCAGTAACGGTTAATGGTTGTTTTGTAACCGGACAACTGCTATTTCTACACGTAAACAACCATTTCTCGATGCTTTTTCGATCGTAGGTAATGCCAGTTGATATTGTGACTGGATCTTTCATGAGTTGCATGGAAATCGGGCATAAAAAATGCGATGGAACTTCGATTTCGACCTCCATTTTATTAAGATTGTAAAGAGATTTAGACTCAATTTTTGAATCTAAATCTCAGTTTTTGTCATGCATGTTCTTGCTGATCAAAGAATGGCTATATATATATATATATAAAGAGAACATCAGATGTAGTTTATTTGGAGAAGAAAGTCAACGGAGATAATTAAGAAGGGAAAGGTTAAAAAATGGATAATTATTTTTGAGTCCTTAAAGTTTACACACTTTCCAAGTTAGAATCTTGTGAAATTACAACACTTTAACACTACAAAAAATGTGTCTATTGTCCACATTTATTTTACAAATTGTACACATTTAAAAATGTATAGTGATATAGGCATGTGCGAACAAATGTGTCGTGACAAATTATTTCTATATTTTAACACATAAAAATGTGAACAAATTGGTTAAACTTCATGTTTAAAAGCATGGACAAATTGTCCCAATTTCACATTTTTAAGTGTGAAAATTTTGACTAAAATTTATAGAGTTCAAATCTCCACGCTTTTAAGTGTGATCTTTTTTACAATTTTCAAATTACTATTTTTACACATATAAATCCGTGAAGATTATTCTTTAATTCATACATTTATAATTGCGAAGTTTTACAATTTAGTAGTTTACACATTTATAAGTGTGATCAAAATAATATATTTTTACACGCTATCACATTCCGTGGAGATTTAACGCTTTTTTTGTATTTTATTCATACCCTCTCTTAAAAATATGTTAAATTTCTTGGTTGTGATGTTCCATTTCTATTTTAAATTTTTACGGTTATAAGTGGAAATTGGATGTGTCCAAAAAAAGTTAACAACTTATTAAAAATGTTTTAAATTAGAATTCATTGTTTCTAACTTTCTATATCAATTAACTTGGATTGACCTGTAATGATTTTAACACTAATATTTCAGAATTTACTCACCGCTCCTGGTAGCGTGTAACTATAATTTTGATCCACAAACTTCCTTTGGTTTAATTTTGGTGTTATGTTTTCCTAAACTTTAGGTTATATTGATTATATAGTTTTGAAAAAAAAAGTAACAATGAAGATGACTGGAATATATGTTATATACAAATTAAAGATACACTTGGAAATAACTAAGAAGATTTAAGTAAATGCATATATAAATAATTATATTATTGATTATTAGAATAAAATAGTTACATAAATTTCATATTTATAGTTAATTTATCATAACTGACAACTGTATTTATTGCACATTTAAAAAGAAAATATATCGTTAACAAAAACCATCTCTTAAGTTACTTTTATAAATACGATGCTTAACACACTTTTTATAAATTTAATACACGCACGAGTGAGATTGATTAGGGGTGACAATCTTGACCCAACGGGCCGAAAAGTCAAATGGACCCATTGTAAAAAACTAATATGGAACATAATTTTTTTTAAAAATGAAAATTTATAAAACGATGTATTAAAAAAATTGTTTTTTGAAAAAAATTCAAAATTATGTAAAATTTATTACTTTTGGCCGTCAACCCGTTTGACCCATTTTCTTGAATGTGCTCAAATTGCCACTAACTCAAGTAACTCATCAAGTGGATATATGGTAAGAAAATTTTCAAATGTGATATAAATTGAAATGTTACAAGACTTTAAGGACCTAAAATGAAAGTTCTTGAAGTCCATAAAGAAGCATGGACTCGATACATAAATCCATGATCCAAGGTCGGTGTTGGAAGGAGATATAGTAAATTGAATAAATGGTCCACGAACTAATCATTGATTACAATTTTGGCCCTTGAAGAAAAAATTGTCTCATGCATTTAATAAAAAGGTTCATTATTGCGTTTTGGTTTAGTGAAATTTAGACATTAAAACCCGGTTATAATTAGTAAACCGGGTTTTTAAAAACTGAAAAACTGGGTTCCAATGACTTGAAGAGTTTTATGGAAAAAAATAACATTGAGAGACAAAAATGTAAAAAACGTAAAAACATTTTTGTTTTTTTTTTTAATAAACCCTTAATAAAACCATATTTTTACCAAATTTGTCTATCACCTCACCATATTAATCATTTGATCTTACAACCCTTCAAACTAAAATCTTGTTAAAATTTTAAATAGGATAGTACATTATTGATGTGATATCACAAGCATGGACTTGATCCATAATATGTATATATTGTTAACTATGTACTAAATCCTTTCTAAAATAAAATTAGTGTTTAGTTTTGCGTTATGATGTAGTTTATTAGATTATTACGTTACAATAACGTAAATAATTGTTTTGAAGTGTTTGGATTGCATTTATTAACAAGTGATTATTTGCGTGTAGAATTAATCCAATCACACATTTCATAAGTTCCAAAATGTAACTTATTTTCTTAATAAGTGATATTTGGTCATTTTACAAGTTAAAACGCAAATCCATTCATATTAAAAAATGATTCTTTGGTAACTGTGATAACAAACAACAGAACGTAGACCAAAACATTAAATTTCCGACAACACTTTCTGTTGCAATTATTATCTGATTATCAGTTTTCAGAACGTTGTAACGGTTTTTTCAAACACAAATCTAAACACCATCAAATTACGGATGGATCATGGATGTAACTTTTTTAAAATTGAAGGACCATATATGTAAGATAGAATAAAGTATGACTTTGATTCATTCATTAAAGGGTAGTAATAGTGTGCATTGTCAACTGTGCATTGATGTGGGAAGGCTTTTTCAACGTCGGATACGACGACGTATTGGATTGCGTGGGTGTCGCCAGTCGTCTCTGACTTTCACGCTGTACGATGAGAATGGCCCAATCCCTTACCCTCTGTTCTCGAACCAATTTAAACGGAAGAAAGGAAAAGAAAGCAGAAGAAAGTGGGAGAAAATAAAAAAAAGTTGTGTTCTTTTATCATTTTTAAGGAAGGAAAGCAAGAGAAGAGGAAAGAAAGTTTCAATGCTTTTCTTTCCAAATGTTTCCTTCCAAATATGGGAAGAAAGTGAAGGAAAGAAAGATTAGTAAAGTGTTGTCTATGTAAATTACAAAGCAAACAAAAGGTTTTATTTTCTTTTCTCCCTTTCAAGAACATAAATTTTCTTTAATTCGTATTTCTTTCCTCCAGATTCAAGAACACAAATGCAAATATTATTTTCTATTTCTCTTTCTTTCTTTCATGTTTCTTTCCTCCATCTTTCTTTCTCTTCTCTTCTCTTCTAATACGAGAACAGAGCGTTAGGGAGAGGGGAGTACACAAGCCGCGTATGGGCGGCCTTTGCCACCTCGGCAACACGCCGGCGGCTACACCATCCCCAACATGCGGCCCCGCCGAAAACCGGCCCGCTCCGGCCTCCCTTCCCCGCTCCACCCCGCTTCTCCCTTCTTCTTCCCCCTTCTTTTCCTTTTTTTTGGTAGAACACTTTTATTCTTTTTTTTTTGTAAACAGAACAAACACACACACACCCACACATATATATATATATATATATATATATATATATATATATATATATATATATATATATATATATATATATATATCTTTTTACTTTTATAATTTTATAATTTTATTTTTTGTTTTTTTATCATAGTTTCATAAATGTTTGTATTTTTTTATTTTAGTTTCGTAATTGTTGTTTCGTTCGTACAGTTTCGTATTTTACTTTCGTAATCAGGAAACACACAATAACCTTCAATCAGATCTCGTGAAACATATTGCACTTGCCCAAATACCAAATTTAGACGGCTAGTTTGTATTTTTTTATGTTCATTCGTAATTTTAGTTTTTATTTATTGTTATGTATTTTTTTATTTTAATTCGGTAATTTTTAATTTTTAGTTTATGTAATACTTTTTAAATATTTATGAAATTAATTATTTTAGTTCTAGTATTTGTTTTGTTAGTTAAAATTAATTTAATGTTAAAAAAATTAAGAAAGATGGAAAGTTTAAGAAAGGTGGGTATTTCCTAGTTAGAAAGGTGGGGAAAGGTGGAGAGAGAAAAGCTGATGTGGCGCTGACGTGTACAGAAAGGTGGGTTTGGGAAAGGTGGGTACTCCCACCCCTCTTATGTCCATTCACACTACTTTGTATGTGTTGTATACTTGTATCTTTTATATATATATATATATATATATATATATATATATATATATATATATATATATATATATATATATATATATATATATATATATATAGATGGGATCATTGCAGAACCTAAATTTAGTGTAGAACCGTAGAACCAATATCGTCCATAGATTAGATTAATCTAATGGTCTTGATTAAAACCATAAAGTTTGGAATTAGTGAAAAAAAGATTGACATTAGTGATTTTTTAATTCTGAATAAAAAAGGAATAGATTGGAAATAACAAAAAGATTGACATTAGTAAAATAAATATCTTTTTTCTTTAAATTAAAATAACATTAATATGATTAATTGTTAAATCAAAAAAATTATACCATAAAAATGAGAATTTTATACTCTTTAAAACGAGACCGGTCATGATATATTTTTTTCGAAAAAATTTACGTGTTTATTTTTCGTAAAAAAAATTACCCAGACCACCATGCAATGTAGCATGGCCGGTATCATTCAATGTCGAATGACCACTTGATATCGTATATTCAACGTCGATGCAACACTGCATGTACATTCAAAATTAACAGAACCAAAATAATGGTCAAAATTAGTAGTCAAAAGTTGGTTGATTTAATGAGAACAGTAATGACATATTTTTTTCGAAAAAATTTTACGTGTTTATTTTTCGTAAAAAAAATACCCAGATCACGATGCAATGTAGCATGACCGATATAATTCAATGTCGAATGAACACTTGATGTCGTATATCCAACGTCGATGCAACACTGCATGTACATTCAAAATTAACAGAACCAAAATAATGGTCAAAATTAGTAGTCAAAAGTTGGTTGATTTAATGAGAATAGTAATGATATATTTTTTTCAAAAAAATTTTACGTGTTTATTTTTCGTAAAATTTTTTTTTTACCTAGACCTCCATTCAATATATTATATAGAGATCATTCAATGTCGAATTACAGTTTATTTCACACATTCAACACTGCATATACCTTCGATATTAACATAACCAAAATAATGGTCAAAATTAGTAGTCAAATTTTACGTTGGTTGATTTAAAGTGAACAGTAATGACATTTTTTTCGAATAAATTTTACGTGTTTATTTTTCGTAAAAAAAAAATTAATCAGTCCACCATGCAATGTAGCATGATCGATATAATTCAATGTCGAATAAACACTTGATGTCGTATATCCAACGTCGATGCAACACTGCATGTACATTCAAAATTAACAAAACCAAAATAATGGTCAAATTAGTAGTCAAAAGTTGGTTGATTTAATTAGAATAGTAATGATATATTTTTTTCGAAAAAATTTTACGTGTTTATTTTTCGTAAAATTTTTTTTACCTAGACCTCCATTCAATATATTTTATTGAGATCATTCAATGTCGAATTACAGTTTATATCACACATTCAACACATCATGTACCTTCAATATTAAAAGAGTCAAAAATGGTCAAAATGGGGAGTCAAACTTGGTAGGCTACTATTAATTCAATGTTTATTGCATAATTACCATCTTATCCCTAGTGTTATATAATAATCTAATGATTTAGATTGGTTCTATAGTTCTGCACTAAATTAAGGTTCTGCAATGATCCCAACCCTATATATATATATATAT
>JAANYP010004763.1:0-95470 GCA_020465985.1 Centrapalus pauciflorus
AAAACTTTAATATCATATATACCCTTTTAAACTTTTAAATATATCAAATATATCCAAATCTTTTATTTCTTAACGGAATTTGGCGATTCAAATTTCAATTTGTTCGTTAAGTCGAAGCCTACAAGAATTGAAGACTTAATCAAGGTAATTAACTTTTAAATCCCTTGATTTTACATCTGGTGGTCGTGATCTACTGCACCAACATGCTTGACATGAAATTAATTTCAAAAAGCTTCAAAATTGATCACGTAATTGACATATAACTTCATCCAAATCAATTGTGTCATATTTAGCCATATTACTTAAAACTCATAATAAACATTTCTTTTATATTTTTCCTATATAAATAAAACTCACGTAATCTTTATAATATCATATTTAGCCATATACAAATATCAAATTTCTTATATAAAGATTAGTATATAGGAAAAATATAAAAGAATGTTTATTATGAGTTTTAAGTAATATGGCTAAATATGACACAATTGATTTGGATGAAGTTATATGCCAATTACGTGATCAATTTTGAAGCTTTTTGAAATTAATTTCATGTCAAGCATGTTGGTGCAGTAGATCACGACCACCAGATGTAAAATCAAGGGATTTAAAAGTTAATTACCTTGATTAAGTCTTCAACTCTTGTAGGCTTCGACTTAACGAACAAATTGAAATTTGAATCGCCGAATTCCGTCAAGAAATAAAAGATTTGGATATATTTGATATATTTAAAAGTTTAAAAGGGTATATATGATATTAAAGTTTTCAATTGGGTAAATATGATATTATGAAGTTTAAGAAATAAAAAGGGTAGATTGGTCATTTCTTTATTAATGAATATTAATTATGAGTTTTAAAGTAATAAAAAAGAATAAATAAATAATTTGGATATATTTGATATATTTAAAGTTTAAAAGGATATATATGATATTAAAGTTTTAAATTGGGTAAATATGATATTATGAAGTTTTAGAAGGATATATATGAAATTCTTTTTTTGGCTAGGGTATATATGATATTATGCATTTTTAGAGGGACATATATGAAATTCTCCCTTTAAAGGAAATTAAATTTTACTAGAATGGTAACCTAAGATATAAAATTTACTAATAAATGTAACTAGAAAGTTTTATAATTTTTGATAAAAAGGATTTGGTTTTAGTGGTTAATAAAAACAAATTAAATGAAATTTGATAATCTTTTATTTAATGTTGAAAACACTCTGTTAATATAACATATTATTATTAATATAAACTCAATGGAAAGTGATTTGTACATAACAAAATTTTGACATACACAACAATTTTATATAATTAACTATCTTACACTTATTAATACTTTTATCATCATTGCACTTTACCCCTTAAAAGTAAGGATAAAAATAGTCTTTTTATATGAAATTAAATTGTTGTTTACGAAAAATTTTGTTGTGCACAGATCACTTTCCAAACTAAATTCTTATCATTACATTCTTTTCCTGTTAATAATATTATTTTTATTCTCTTTATATCCAAAAATATTTGTAATCCTTTATTTATTGTCAAATATACATATTTTTCTAATAGAAAAATATTATTATTAGTGGTAATCATAATATGTTTGTTTTCATTACAAAAATATATATATTCTATTAAAAGAGTAAATAGATGTCACTTGGCACCTAATTAGAATGTCACTTGGCATAACGTGGATACGACACATGCATAATCTATAATTTTCATATTAAAATATATTTGCCTTAATTAAATTAATTTAGAAATAAAATATCCTCCTATTATTTTGAATTTCAAATTTAAATTTGAGTCTATAACTCATATTTTTTGTTGGCTGCTTATCCAAACTTCTTAGCTTCTATAATTTTTTTTCTTTTTTAATTATTATTTAATTTTTAGTTATGTATTTTACATTTAACTCATTTTATATATTTTCTATAATCACTTTAACAGTATAATATAATTATTTTATTTGTTGTTTCTGTAATAATTTTTCAGATATGTATATAGCTTTGAAAAAACAAGTTATCTACTATTCCGTGTAGTACACGGGTAATATACTAGTATGTAATTAAAATATGAAATTTAGCAAAAGAAAATGGGTGTTACTTCATGCACCACACATATATCTCTATATCTCTTTTTTTATAACTCATCATTATGTTTTATTTATTCACACCTCCTTGTCCAATCATAAGGTGAAAATTTATAGGTCAAAGGCATAGAGGTGGTGTTTGAGAAAGTATATATGGTGCAAGAAGAAATAGTCAAGAAAATGGAAAGTTGAAGGGGCATCAAATACCGAGGTGAAATGAGTTGAGATCTACAAATCCTCTCCATGTGATTGTGAGTTAGGAACCTTAAAAAGGGGGTTTATTCACCACTTTTATGCTTTTAATGTTTGATTTACGAAACCCATGTCTCTCCCTTTTTTTTTTTTTTTTTTTTTTTTTTTTTTTTTTTGTATTAATTATAAATATGGAATACTTTTCATATATTATTTCTTCTAGGAAAATTTTTTTTTTTAGATTACGTTTTGGAGAGTTTTGGTTTATGAGTTTTCAATGATACCGAAATAATTTTATTTTCCAGAAAACATAAAAAATTATTCAAATATATGTATATAATAATGTTTAAGATTTCATTTTTCAAATAAAGCCCTGACTCTTTCTCTCTACACCCACACACTTTTATCTCGAAATTAAGTTCACCACTAACTGCAACCAACGTGGCTCACCAAAGAGAACCACCACCACATCTTACACCACGACGGTTACCCGCTCCATCTCAGTCTCGATTCTCAAACGTACAGCTTCTTGAAAGTTTGAAGCCTCCTTTCTCTCATCTAATAGATCAATGGGGTTTTTGAATTGACAACGAAGATTGTACTCGGATTCCTCTCGGAAGAGTTGGTTTCTTCATCATCGTTTCCATCGCCATTTGGTTCACAGTTCTTGATCAGGATCTCACTTATGTTACATGTGTGATTATGATTTCATATTTGGAAAACTAATCTTCAGCCTTAATTAATATGTTGAATTGATTCAAAGTTTCATAAGGAGATTGATTGTTTGAAGATTTGATATTGCACTACAAGAGATCTACAACTCTAAAGATATATCTTTTGATACGATAAGTGGTCCCTATATCTATTTCCACGAAAGTCAAAAAATTTCAAGCTTTTGAGAGACCACAATATATATATATTTGATATCTTGTGCCCGATTGTTGGGTTTTTTTTTTTTTTTTTAAGCTTCTAGAGACCACCAGATATTTTTTATTAAACGCGGGTTCTAATAAATATATATTTAGGAATGAGATGTCCTCTCTAAAAGTAAAATACATATTTAAATAAAGAGTAAATTACATAAATGGTCCCTGTGGTTCATAGCAAATTACAGGTTTCGTCCCTAATTTTAAAAAATTACACTGGTAGTCTATATTTTGAAACTTTGTTACGCTTTCAGTCCCTAAGCAACTCAATTTTTTAAAAATTCCAATTTTGCCCTTATAAACTAATTTCACTTATGGTCCTTAATGAATTATTTAAGTTATTACTTTATATTTAATTATTTGGATATTCATAAATTTTTAATAAATAACTATTTTACCTATATATTAATAAGTTTCACACCTATTAATTTTAAATATATATTTAGTTATATCTACATTCATTCGCTTTGAAGAAAAACATTTATTTTTTTATTAATTTTTGTTTTATAAAAGATTTTCCAATCTATTTATATATTTAATTAATTTATCATTCTTATCTTCGTATATTAATTTTTAAATGATATTAAAGGTGTTTTTGAAATTCTAAACATGTAAATATATACATTCATTTATAAATTATAAAAATCATTTATTCTTAAGTTATAGATTTTTATTGGTAGAATATTGTATATTTTACATATGAAATAGTGTTAGTAAAATTGTATTATTCCTAATAAACTTAACAAGATTGTAATCCTTTTAGCATTTTTAAAATTTTTATGGGTGTAACATATCATTTTTAATAATGTTTGAAGAGTATAAAAATACTAGTTCAATTATTAAATATGGATCATTATTTTAGTTTTTTTTTATTTTTTATTTTTATTTCACAAACAACAAAATGTAAGAAACTTTTAAATTATTTCAAAAAATCTATTGATAATTTTAAATAAATTTTTTTTTAGAAAAACACTATTTTAAAATTATAAAATAAAACACTATTTTAATATTAAAAAACAAAACATTATTTTTGACATTAGATATATATTAACTTCTTATTTAAAATTATTAAAGGTTTTTCAGAAATAATTTAAAAAGTTTTTCATATTTTTTTTGTTATTAAAATGAAAATAAAAAAGAGAGTAAAAAAAAAGTAAAGTAGAATTTATATTTATTAATGAACGTATATTTTATACTATTGAAACATTAGGAAAAAAAATGATATGACACACTCATAAAAATTTAGAATGCTAAACAAATTACAAGCTGTTAAAGATTATTGAAAATAATATACTTTTACTAACATTATTTCATACGTAGAATTTATAATGTTTACTGATAAATATTCATGAAATAAAAAGGAAAGATTTTTAAATTTATAAATGAACATACATATTTTACTTGTATAAAATTTTGAAAACAATATGAATAGCAATGAATGTATATATTTACATGTTTAGAATTCTGAAAACACCTTTAATATCATTTAAAAATTAATATATGAAGATAAGAATGATAAATTAATTAATATATAAATAGATTGGAAAATATTTTATAAAACAAAAATTACTACAAAAATAAATATTTTTCTCCAAAACGAATGAATGTAGAAATAACTATATATATACATACATATATATATATATATATATATATATATATATATATATATATATATATATATATATAAAATTAATAGGTGTGAAACTTATTAATATATAGATAAAGTACTTATTTATTAAAAATTTATGAATATCCAAATAATTAAATATAAAGTAGAAACTTAATTAATTCATTAAGGACCATAAGTGAAATTAGTTTCTAAGGGCAAAATTGGAATTTTTAAAAGATTGAGTTGCTTAGGGACTGAAAATGTAACAAGGTTTCAAAATATGGACTACCAGTGTAAGTTTTTAAAGTTAAGGACAAAACCTGCAATTTACTCTAAACCATAGGGATCATTTATGTAATTTACTCAATTTAACATTTGTATTGGTATCTAACCATTAAATAAAGAATTATTTAATTTTTCACCCTCGAAACAACTGAAGTCTACGACGCCAAACAACGAATAATTGTTCTCCTTCAACTGAAAGCCCTAATCAGCGATTGAAGTCAGCGATGCCAAAACCAACACTTGGAAGAGTTTGCGATTGCCAAAATCAGCGATTGGCAGAACCAAGTTTATTTTTGCTTTCAACCGGTTGCCAAAACTAGCACACAGAATCAGCATAACATAATTGAATGTTAATGATTATAGGATATTAATAAACGTTGGTTTATTGTTTTATGAAGTTGAAATTTTTATGTTAATTTTTGAATTGTTGAAACTACAGGTAAGTTCAAAAAAAGAAAATTACAGTATTTGTTATTATATACTTTCTGGGAAATATATGGTTACAAAAGGTAGCCACTTAATTTTTATAAGTTGTCTCTAAAATTAAATAATTTATTAAATACTTAATTATTTTGGACATACGGTCACAGAAAGTAATTAATTATTAAAATAAAAAATTATTTTTAGAGACAACATATTGTCATTTCTTTTAGAGACTACACGTTGTTGTGTCAAGAGATCCTTTTAGGACCAGCTATCTGAAATGGGTGCTTTTGGGATGAACGTTGACTTTAAAATGCTTTTGGGATGATTTTTTAATGTTTTGAGACCACTTTTGTGGTTTCTAAAAATCAATTTTTCTTTTATTTTATATGTTGTGTTTTTTGGATTTCTTATTGTGGTTTTGACTTCGAAAATATCTTATCTTATTAGATTGATCTAATTAGATTTTCGGTGTGCCTCACCATTCACTAGTTGATTTTTTTGATGGATTTTTGGTGAATATTTAGTTAACCAATAGGTTTCGTGTGTTGACAGACCGATAGAAGGATGTAATGAAAACCGAAACCAAATCCAAAACATCAAATATACATCAGTATTAAAACTTTAGTTATAAATTGAGAACTAAAAATATTATCAGTTTTCATCGAAAAGTTTTCTAGAAAATGGCCTACTAAACACACTTTACAGCCTCTTTAATAACGAGAAACATCTCTTCCATCATTTATATTTCAGATAGGATATAAGTCATGAAACTACTTTTCACCTCTTGTGTCTTCAAGAAAACAAATAGTATTCAAGACAAAACATCTGCAGGTGGGAAGACATTGGAGCTTTTATGCTCTTTAAAGAAAAAACAAATGAGGCATTGGTCATTAAGAAATTGGATGCAACATGCATTCCAACAAGAGTTTATTATTAAAAAAAACAACATTTTTTTTTTATTTTTTTACGGTTTAATCCATTTGTGTTGTAATTTTTATTCAATAAATTTCTCTAAGTTATTTATTTTTTTATGGTTTTCAAAAATTAACTCTTATAAACCAAGTATTTTTGTTTTTCCGAAACATAGATTACCTATTTTTAATTAAGAGGATTACAAAATCAAATTATCTTATCTCCTATCACATACTTTTAAACTTTAAATTCTAATTTTTTTTTAAATTAAATTATATATATACACACACACAATAATTGAATTAGATTAGGGTCATTTATTAATAAATTATTTATAAAAATAAGAAAAGTTTCGATTTATATAAACATAGATTTGTTGTAATTATAGACTTCTCATTTGTTATTTGTAAGGGATAATTACTCTTCATATATATTTAGAAATATACAAAATTAAAAGGTCATAATAAATAATAATATCACCTTATATACTTTTGTGTAAAAAATAATATTTATATTTTTATCTTTTTTATTTATTATATTTTATATATATAAAAGGGGTTAATATCGAAAAAACCCTATAAACTTTCCTTAATTTTGTGATTAAGTCCCTAAACTTTTTTTCCGATTTTAAGTCCCTTAACTATTTTTGTCTTATCCAAAAACCCACTAGCTTTACATGTTTTAGTGATTAAGTCTCTAAACTTTTGTTTTATTGATTGTATCTTATCTACTCATCTGGTATCCGATAAAAACTATATATTTTTGAATAATACAAAAATAGTTTAGGGACTTAAACAATCGGAAAATTAGCTTAGGGACTTAATCGTGAAAATGAGAAAAGTTTATAGGGTTTTTTCATCGATAACCTTATTTTAAATATCCACGTAATACGCGGGTAATAAACTAGTTATTTATAAAAATAAGAAAAGTTTCGATTTATATAAACATAGATTTGTTGTAATTATAGACTTCTCATTTGTTATTTGTAAGGGATAATTGTGCAAAAAACCTCTAATTTGTCAGCTTTTTGTGATTAAAACCCCAAATCATTTTTCGTTACATAGAAAACCCCGAACTAACTAAAAATCAGTAAATCAAGGTTTTATCAATGAGTAACCGCTTGAAATCGGTAATTAATACTACGAGGACCGGTAACTAACCTACGTGGAATAAATTTATTGTTGAAACTGATTGCAATTATTATATGTCATTTAAACCCCCGTTCATGACGTAATCCCGTTTAAAAATTACAAGTAAAAGTTATCAACGATGGTTTAAATGATGTGTGATACTTGACAACCGGTTTCAACAATTAAAACTTATTCCACGTACGTTATTTACAAATCCACGTAGCATTAATAACTGGTTTCAACCGGTTACCGATTGATAAAACCTTGATTTACTGATTTTTAGTTAGTTCGGGGTTTTCTATGCAACGAAAAATGATTTGAGGTTTTAATCACAAAAAACTGACAAGTTAAGGGTTTTTTTGCACAATTATCCCTGTTTGTAATGACTCGTATTCATTAATAACAAAATGAGTTATGATTTTGAAATCAATATACGATATACATATTCTATGGTTCGGTTCTGAGTTTTGATCTCAATTCCTTGAACAATGGATGATTATCTTTTGGGGTTGTTTGTGTACATTTTAATAGAATCATTAAGAAGTCATTCAAGTATAAAATGACCTTTTAATGATTCCACTAAGAGATAAACAAACATGTCCGGTCTTCTTTTGTACATTTCTACCTAAGGATTTTAATAACCATAAACCCATGTTCGAATAAATGGGTCGACGAACAAGAAAAGGCGAATACAAAATCACTCTTTTTCATTTTCATCCCTAAAAAGGAGTTTGTAATTTACAGGACAAGAACTAGCAACTAAACACCATTTCACCCAATACCCTCCCTACCAAAACATATGAAACATTTGTTCTGGCGTCATATTCATATAATACCCATTTTAAGATAATCCGATCTGAACAACTGTATGCGCCGCAGCCGCTACATGACCAAACGAAGTTTGTGCCTGTATAAGCTTTGCATCCATTGCTATCCGTTCGTTAGGTTGTTGGCTCGACATACCATGCGGATGCACATGTCCATGCCCATGTGGTTGTGTGTAATACGGGTTACTATTAAGGTCAATCACTATTCCTCCGGCCAATTTTGCTGCAGCCGTTTGCTGGTGCTGGTGCTGGTGTGCGTGTGCGTGTGGCTGGTTAACCATGGTCGCCGGATCCCTAACTGATTCTGACCCGTGAATCTTTCCTTGATCTCCACTGTTGGTTGTCATATATACATATTGTGGAGGAAGAGCCACTGGAGGCGCTACTGCGTTTTTCACTATCACCCTAGGATCATACACTTCTTCGTAAGGGAGAATCGGCCCAATAACTCTTCCCTGTTTAGCTTCAAAATGGACGGAAAATTTGTCGGTATATCTACTGGTTCGGTATTTTAAAGGGCTAATTGATTTGGAAAAGGGTCGAGTATATATTGGACCAACTAACTATTAGGTTTGTACACGGTTAGCTTCTAAACTATTTTGTATACATTTAACCATTAAACTTCACCCAGTACACATTCAGCTACTAAAATTAGACACATTTAGCCGCTTAGCCGCTAAATTATCATATTTGTACACATTGGTGCGTTTAGTTACCGAAAATTTCCATCTCACTTTTCAAAAAAAAATGAAAACTTGTTTACTTGACAACAATTTCATAAATTTTCATTTCATTTTTTAAAATACCACTTTTCTAAATTTTCTCTCTTACTTTTAGGGGGCGTTTGGTTCGCTGGAATCTGACGGAATGGAATGGAATTCTGGAAGGAATGGAATCTGTCTGAATCCAAATACTATAGTTTGTTGAGAATAAGAAGACATGTTGTTAAAAGGATTGCTTTGAAGGAATGGAATTTAAATTCCTTCCATTTTGCTATGGAATGGTCATTCCTTCAAAAGGGGGGATTTTTTTTAAATGGTGGAATGGTCATTCCATTCATTTGGACTACCAAACAACCCATCAGAATGGAAACTCCATTCCTTTTCCGTCAGTATCCAGCGAACCAAACGCCCCATTATTATTTACCATGTATTTCTTTATAATACTCTCTTTCTCTCTCTTACTTTTCTATCACCCACCCTATTTTTCTTATTTTATAATCACCCATATTATTTTTCTTAAAACTAAAACTTCATCATCTAAACAAGTTTTCACCTCTCATAGATACCCATGTTCTTTTCTAAAAACTATAACTTGAAAACTGACTAGTTTTCATTAACTAAACGCAACCTAGCATTGAACCTTGGTCATTTTACCTAAAATTTAACGGTCAACTAAAGTTTAATGGCTATAAATGTGTAAAAAAGACGGGTTTAGTGGATATGGGCTAAATGTATACAAAAAAATAGTTTAGTGCGATCAAATTCAGACAATTTGATAGTTAATTGGTCAAATATATATTTAACCCTTTGGAAAATAAAGAAAATATCATGTACCTGTGGGCATCCTTGGGGGCGGCCGTTTGAAAACGTTTCCAGATGCATCTGTTACTCTACCATTACTAATCGCGTTATCTATCACTCGTCTATTGTCAAATGCAATCACATTCTGCTGCAGACTAGAAGCAATCATACTTGAATTGACGGAAGACCTAGAAAAGACCCAACGTAATTAATACTCGAGGTTTTCGTATTTCAAACCCACATTTAGCATTCTTGAATTTTGATCTTACCTTGGCAGGGAAACGTGTTTTCGCTCTGGAGGTATAACAGGCCCACTTTTCCCACTGTTTTCCTCTAAATAAGCAAACTGCCTTCGAAACTGACCGATAGCGCTGAAGTGGCAACAGAGGTTAGGTTCAAGGAAAGACACAAGATAACGAGCAAAAGGCTTAGAATACAAACCTAGGATAGAGAAAATTTGTGCTTTCGTTCCCAGCCATATAATCTTTTAGCAGTTGAGGATGGTACTCCAGGATCTCACGGAAGATTAGTTCCCTAATGTCCTCCTTTGTAACCCTACGTCTCTCGAACTCGAACTCCATCTTCGAGATCGATTGACAAGAAGGTTCTCTCTCGAGCTTAGCCAACCCCTTGAAGTAAGGATCAGCTAAAGCCTGATAAAGTAAAAACAGAACAAAAACCAAATGTTATAACTAAATCCAGTGGGGTGTGGGGGGCATTAGAAGAAATTCAAATTGAAAAAGAAGTGAAATATACCTCTTCGGCAGTTGGCCGATCCTTTGGATCGAATGCTAACATCCTCTGCAATAGCCTGAGTGCTAAAGGGTCTACGTTCGTAAATTTCTGTGAAAATGGTACAGGTTGCTTTTTGCGCATATCTAACAAGTATTTTCTTGCCTTATCATTACGAACCTGCATTATATAAACCCGAGCACTTAAATAAACTAGTTTCAATCTTCTTAGTGTTAACTTATCTTTTTACAGATAATAGTGTGATTGCCGATAACAAATTATTGCTATTTGGTTTTAAAAAACATAAAAGTATGTTAACACTACTACTACAGTCACTGATAACTTTCATATTACATTGCTATAACCGGTAAAAAGATGAGATTATGTAGCTATTTTGGCATTTAACCCCGAAAAATAAACAAGCTAAAGATTTTTTTTCAAAAAAAGAAGTGATGCATCTTACTCCAGAAATGGTATCTGCCGATGGTGTTCCAAGAAGATCGGTTATAAGTTCCAACTGATGAACGACACTTTTACCGGGGAAAAGCGGTTTTCCGGTCAATACTTCAGCAAAGATACATCCGATGCTCCATATATCAATAGCAGGAGTATACTGCAATCAACAATTTACAATCATTTATTAAAAGAAACTTCTAACAAACGCCATGGAATAGCAGTATACGTAAAAGAAATAAACATAGCAGATCCTAACCTAAGGATTGTCTGAATTCTAAAATTAACTCAAATGGGACGGTAACAATAAGGTCAAAGATCGAGTCAAAGAACTAAAAAATATAAGACCATAGAATCTTGTATGCATAAATAATCATATACTCAAGCTCTCTTAGGCATATAGCACTGGCATATCTCAACTCTCAAGAATGATTCTTTGGCCATGCAGCAGCATACATCTCTGAAAAAAACAAATATGCTCAATATAAGGATCGATGAGCAATCGTCCTACTAATTATCATACAAAAAACCAAGCTATCGGGACCTTTGTTTACGATACGAGAAATGCTATTTTGACCTTCTGGAAAAATAATAGACTAATTGCTTGATGGGCTATATACCTTTGAAGAAAATGACCCGCATAGTTCTGGAGCCCTGTACCATCTTGTTGCGACATAATCCTGCAATTATGCCACGTTTCAATTTATACTTTTGAAGGGTGGATAGATGAAAAAAGATAATGTTTAGTAAATTATACACGAATAATAACCTACCGTCCAAAGAACTGCAGTTGGGGCATCGTTAAATGCAACCCTCGCTAGTCCAAAATCGCATATCTTGAGCTTGCAATTTGCGTTTGCTAATATATTCTTTGGTTTTAGATCTCGATGGTACACGTTTGCTGAATTTATAGAAATTCATGATCAGTATTGGTATCAAAAAGACAAAATAAGCGCATTTGTTATCAATCTATGATCTATCCAATTACCTGTATGCATATACTTCAATGCTCGTAGCATTTGATAGAGGAAAAAACGGTGGTGTTCATGTGTTAAGTCATCGTTGGCCTTTATGACTTGGTGAAGATCAGACTCCATGAGTTCGAATACAACAAATATATCTTTAAAGGCCCGTCTAGATGGTGGCAACATGATCCGTTTAATTTCCACAATATCAGGATGCCGTAGAAGTCTTAGTAATTTGATTTCACGCAATATACGAATAGCATCTGATGCATGTTCGAAAATCTCGGTTATTTTCTTGATTGCAACCTTCTCCCCGGTATGCGTGTCGATAGCTGAACAAACAACTCCATAACTTCCCTTCCCTATGATCTCCAAGATTTTGTATCGGTTTGACTCACCGTACTCGGTGAAGAATTCAACCTCTTTTGGATTCTGTTATGCAATGATTGCAACGACAAATCACACACCATTAACTTATCTTATATTGCATCATGAACCTAAGAACTACAAACTATTTTGAAAAATACAAGACAATAACCCTGTCCTATGTATAACCATAGTTGTTAACTCGTAACTCGACTCATGACTCAAAATCCTAAAATTTTTAACACGTGACTCGATTCGTAAGAATCATGATACATATACATTAACATATATTACAATAACAATTACAATTAATTAAGAACTATAATAAATAAATAATGTAGTAAAGTTTCTGTAACTAACAATGGTTTCAACCCCAACAACCAAGAATTGATGAGAAAGTTTCTCTTAATATTGTATTAACACACTTAATATCAAACACCGTAACTAAGAGTCGGTTACCTAAACACCAAAATAGAAATTCTAGAAAATGAAAATAGTAATTTATGCAAACAAAGAAAGCATCTGATGGGAGGATCGCGGCCATATGAAGAATTCTAGAACGGCATAAATGAAGAATAAGTAATGAAAAGGGTCAAACATAATGGTGATAGATGATGGTCTTTCCGAATTTAGTACATTTGTTCTTGAAATATTGACAGTTTTGTAGAAATCGCTAGCGGGAGTCGGCCGGAGTAGTCGGCCTTGGCGGGGAGTAGCCGGGGACAGGGGTGTTATATGTGGACCAAATACCCGAACCGAACCGGTACCAGTTCCGAATAGGACCGATTGTAAAGTAATGGTCCGGTCCTCGGGTTTAAATTTTAGCCAAATTCGGGTTCGGTCCTAACCGGGTTCGGTTCGGTCCGATAACACCCATAACCTTCAAAGCGGAGTTAGTTTTTGAGTTTTTATACACCAAATACCCGAACCGAACCGGTACCGGTCCCGAATAGGACCGATTATAAAGTAATGGTCCGGTCCTCGGGTTTAGATTTAGCCGAATTCGGGTTCGGTCCTAACCGGGTTCGGTCCGGGTTTGGTCCCAATAACACCCCTAGTCGGGGAGTAGTCGGATTGAGATTTTTTATATGTAAATTTTAGAATTATACATACAACATATATATACATACTCAAATATAAATATAATTAATCATAACATCCAAAAATATGTTTTATAAGACAGCCATAATTGTTAAAATCTTCAAATATACATACTTCAAAATTCAAATATAGAATTCTAGTTCATTAATATTATAATTAGAATATTAGATGGATGCTTCTTGATCTTCTTGACCATATTATATGTTTTTATTATAAAAAAATTTTAAAGTTGACTTTTGACCCGCCTAGCCCGATTCCGCCTAAACCAGTCCGATCACAGGCGAGTCGTAGCGGTACTCCTCCGATCAGCGCCTAGGCGCCGCCTAGGCCGATTTTTTACAACACTGAATATTGAGGAGAGTCACAACAATTATCCATTGAAAACTTATGATAGAATTACTCATGACTCAACTCGTAAAGAGTCGGTGAATGACTCGGGAGTTATGGTCCGAGTCACAATCAATTACTAGTCAGAGTAGCTAGTCGAATCGTTTTGGGTATCAATTGACTCTTACGAGTTTAACTATGTATAACCTGAAATCCACAAAAAGCTCGGTCTCAATGCCCATCTCAGATTATGAAAGGTAGAATGTATAAGTGATCGGTGCCATCTCAAATTATGAATGGTAGTAGAATGTATAAGTAATCAATGTGTCCAACATATCATATGATGATGCAATCAAGATAGAAACAGAAACAATCTTTATGGATACTAAAGAATAATAGACCCGCGTATAAGTAGTATAATCGATAAGTCAAAGAGGCTTCTAGTTATACATATGCTATAAAGGAAAGATTTTATAACCATCAAAATACCAACAATTCTTTTCACCTAAATCACTATATCAGCAAAACTGAGATACTATACCACATTAGGAACCCAATTCATGGAATTAATCAGTTTACAAGAGCTAAAACTTCATTAAACTGTCAAGAACAGCATTTTGATCCACAATTGAAGCATGAACACATTCCTCCATGCCAAATTATATTCATATTTTATATGTTAAGGCGTTATGTGTGCAGAAACTTTGATACAGATTACAATGCAAACCTAGCTTAAATTTTCAATCAACTGACAATCATAGCATCCAATATCTCTATGGAAATCAGTTCAAATGGCAGAAATTAGACCTTGATGTTCGAAATGTTGAAATTACAAAATTGGGCTGAAATTGAAGACGAAGATAAATCAAATTAAAACTTGAAGTTGAAGCAAAGTTAAACCTTTCTGCGCGGATCTTGTTGCATCGTGAATCGACCCACAATTGAGATAGATCGATCACACAACGACAAGGTGGTATCCTCGTTTCAGATCCCAAAATCTAACAGAAAAAATGGAAAAACCAAAGGAAAGCTAAGACAAAAGGTTGGTAGTAGCGATGGTTGCCGGAATTCCGAAAGAAATTATTAAATTAGCCACATTTATCCCACCTACCGCGACTACGAATCACCACCAAACCGAAATCTCTCTCAACAGAATCCCAAATCTCTCTGGAAGGAACCACCACCTTACTCATCCAAATCCCAAACCTAGAAGTCGGACGCCACCGCCACCGTGAACTCAAAAAAAGCTCCAGCAACCCACTATCATCGATACAAACAAAGGTTCATTCAAACAACTGAAAATTTTGAAATCAGCAGCTGAGAAATGCTGAATCGGTGGCCGAATTGATAGATGAGATGCTTTAAGATTTGAAGATCTGGCGGTGGTGGTGGTGGCTGACGCCAGAGAGAGAGAGAGAGAGAGAGAGAATTTGGGAGAAATGAAAGGGGTTTGAATTAAATAGATGAAAATGCGGGTGGGTTATGGGTGGTTTTTATCCAATCTTTGCCGCACCGCTCAGTTAATGTAATGTAAATCACACATATAAAAAATAGATATAATATAAATAAAACCCAACGGTCTTTCATAAGATTATCCAATTATGGGATTTTTTTTTTCTTTATGCATCGTACTCTAATTTTTTATACAACAGTCATTGCATCTTGTAATTTTAACCTATAATTTAACTAAATTATTGTTTATGATTGGATGTATGGTTCCTATTTTTCATTAAAAGTAATGCAGGTTAATTGACCTAAAGATTAATTCTTATAAAGTATTATGTTGTATGAAATAACACCCTTATGTGATTTGTGTCACAAGATTACTTTTTCAACTCAATAACTTTTGTCTTAACATCTACAAATAATATATGTTAATTAATATTTCAAGACTAGTAATACAATGATCTATCTATGTATATTAATAAAACAAAATAATTTGTGTTACATGATATTCTCTCGTTACAACAAAAAGAGATTTCTTTCCTTTTTTTTCTTTAAATAACTCTCCTACTTGTGTAATTTAATTAATGTTTTAAATACATAAGAAAGTAAATTTAAATATGCAATTATCGTATTAAACTTTTTTAACTATGCTTAAAAAAGATATAACATTAGTAATTTAAATATTTTGCTAAAGATATATTGAAATGAATTTTTTTAATATATTAGTTAAATTTATTTATTATGATAATAAATAATATTTATATAATAGAGAAACCTTTTGATTTTCTACAAATTTTTGTTAATTAGTGTAAATAAATTCCAATATTTGTACATTAAGTATCAACAGATGTGGTAATTATAATACTACATATGAAAATAAAAAATACTTCTACTTATTTAAAATATGTTTTTATTCATAAAATTGTTCATTATTAATGATATTTTTAATTTTAAACAAAATATTATGTGTTTCAATATGATATTAAATATTTTCAAACTTCAAAATATGTTTTTATAAAATCTAGCATTTAAAGAGAATGCTTATCTTGATCAACCAGCCTATTGATTTTCAACATGTTTTATTATATGAATTTATTAATTATAGAAAGTAGTTAATTGACATAAATTAATTAAAACTATTTATACATTAAATATTTATAATAAGTTTAATATTACTTACATAAAACTCTTGTCACTAAATTTAAAAGGCGTGCATTATTATTTGACTTTTAATTTATTAAGTGATTTATTGTAACACCCCGACTTCCAAGCAAATACGATGCGGTAATACTACATATGAAAATAAAAAAAATACTTCTACTTATTTAAAACTTGTTATTATTCTTAAAATTATATATTATTAATGATGTTTTTAATTTTAAACAATATATTATGTGTTTCAATATGATATTTATTATTTTTTAAACTTCAAAATATGATTTTATAAAATCTAGCATTTAAAGATAATGTTTATCTTGATCAACCAGCCTATTGATTTTCAACATATTTTATTATATGAGTTTATTAATTATAGAAAGTAATTAATTGACATAAATGAATTAAAACGATTTATCAATATGATATTTATTATTTTTTAAACTTCAAAATATGATTTTATAAAATCTAGCATTTAAAGATAATGTTTATCTTGATCAACCAACCTATTGATTTTCAACATTTTATATTATATGGGTTTATTAATTATAGAAAGTAATTAATTGACATAAATGAATAAAAACGATTTATACATTAAATATTTATAATAAGTTTAATAATACTTACATAAAACTCTTGTCTCTAAATTTAAAAGGCGTGCATTATTATTTGACTTTTAATTTATTAAGTGATTTATTGTAACACCCCGACTTCCGAGCAGGTACGTGTAATTATCATATTGACTGATTATAATAGTTATTATTGCGTTGGTCCAATTATATCCCGTTTAGTGGTTCATTATGGATTCATGAGATCAAATGAGAATTATTGATATTAATTGTGAAAATGTGATAACGAGGGCGGGTATCGGTGTTGAATCCGTGATATAACGAGACGTTTATATGTTTAACACGTTTAATCCTCTTGTGCTTTCATTTCCTTCACTTCAAGGCTTTACTAGAGTGTTGTGTGTTGTATTAAATATTTGTATAGTGAAGGGTTCCTTTGTGTAAATATTTTATCTTTATATTGAGAGCTAATGCAATGTATTCCCCACGGGGTTTACACAATAACATGATATCAGGCCTAATTAGGGTTTCTTACCTCCCTTTCTTGTGACCTACGGTTCCCCGCCTCACCCGCCGGTGCATCACCGCGACAACCCATAAGCCGTCGCTGCCCACCATCTTTGTGGGTTGCCGGCTTCTCCTTCCGCTGCCATCATCTCCTCTGCCCATCTTCTTCTCTGCGCATACAAATAGCCGCCGCAAA
Organism: Centrapalus pauciflorus; assembly: GCA_020465985.1. Lineage (NCBI taxonomy): Eukaryota > Viridiplantae > Streptophyta > Magnoliopsida > Asterales > Asteraceae > Centrapalus > Centrapalus pauciflorus. Next base: position 17,736 of record JAANYP010004763.1, read on the forward strand.
ACCCTATCTTCTAGGCGTCGCCACTGTTGAACAAACAACCTTGCGCCACCCTTCTGGTTCTGGTTCTAGTTGAGTGCCGCTGGATCTGGTTCTAACTTTCCTCAGCCGCCGCTGGGTTGATATCAGACATCGCCGCTGCCCTAGACACAATGTTCAGAAACCGTCGCTGTCATCTTTGTGTCGCCGTCAGGTTCAGCCACTGACCGCCGCTGTCATCTTCAGCCACTGACTGCCTGCCGCCTTCAGCCACATCCCTAATCGCCGCCGCCCTTGCTCTTGAAGCCGGTGACTTTTGTGGTTTGTTTTCTGCGATTGGGTGTTGTCCAAGACACGGTTTGGTTCTGCTACTATTTGGATTGAAATACACTGCTACTGTTTGGCTACACTGCTACAGGACATGGTTTGCTTTTGTAATATTCAAGAATTATTATTATAATAATCACCTATTATTATAATAATAATCTCATCTTGATTCTAATATTGCTATTTGTGTACCGCCATTATTATAACTTTTGAGTACCGCGAACACTACTGTTGTTCCCGCTCTCTGCCCTACGGTTACGGTATTGTTAATATTAATATCAATCTACCTACGGGGGTCTAATTTTTCTTTACTTATTGTTTGCACTTATTATTTTTTTGTCCTTTCTGTCATCATGACTGGCCCTTCCTCTTTACCTCCGCCACCTGCACCACCCACAGCTGCACAACTTGTTTGTGCCCTCACCAATGTTTACAATCAATTTAGTTTTAAACTTTCTGTTGATGGCTCTCGTTATAAACTGTGGTGTCGTATTTTCTTAGATATGTGTAAGGGCGCCAAAGTTCTAGGACACATCACAGGCACTTCTAAGCCTGCAAATGACCTTGATGAGGACTGGCAATCTATTGACTCTCGTGTCAAGTCTTGGTTTTATTCTACTTGTGATCCTAATTTGCTGCAAATTGTTTCAAGTGACGAATGTACTGCAAAAGATTTATGGGACAAAATAGATGAATTCTTTCTAAACAATAAAATGTCTCGTATGTTACAACTTCAAGAACAGTTTCGCAACACCGCTAAAGGATCTACTTCTATAACTGATTTCTGCCATACCCTAAAAAATCTCGCCGATGCCTTATCTGATGTTGATTGTCAAATTAGTGAAGTTGAATTAGTAATGTAGATACTTCAAAAACTACCTCCGTCTTACTCTAGCATTGTTGATGTCATTACTAATACTACTCCCTTTCCTAATTTTATTAAAGCGAAAAACATGCTTCTCTTACACGAATCTCGTGAAGCTACTGCTAATTCCCATATTGATACGCCTATTCCGTCCCCCGTTGCCTTATATTCTCATGTCTCTAATCCCGTCAAAACAAAGAATAATAAGTCAAACAATGGTAAAAAATAATAGTCATAGTGCTCCCAAAGGGGGTTGTAATTCTAATGTTATCGCTACTACTAACCCTCCTTTTGCAGGACATCAGCTACCACCCTCACAGTTTCATGCAGGTACTCAGACCTTCATGCTTGGTGCTCACTATGCCGGTACTACCTCTGGTTCAATTATTGGCCAGTATCAGCCTGCACCTCCAGCACCAACACTGTATCCACCGCAGTATCCACCGTAGTATCCATAGTCATCTTCAACTCCCTACCAACCGCAATCGTCTCCGAGCTCGAATGCACATAGTCAGAATCTTCAGCAACATCATCCATCCTTTGGTCTTCAGCAACCTTTCTTTGGTGGACATGCTACCTCTGGGCCACCACAGTTCACGGACCTAGCATCAGTCTTTCAGTCGATGTCTGTTCAGCAAGCTCAAGACCCGAACTTCTACATGGATTCAGGTGCTAGTTCTCACATGTCATTTAATCAAGGTAACATTCACTCTCTAACTCCTTGTAATTTTAAATCCATTATGGTTGGTAACGGTGCTGTACTTCCGGTTAATGCTACTGGTCACTCTTTTTTTCCTTTCTCTAACAATAGACTCAAGTTAAATAATATTCTTATTTCAAACCAAATGGGCAAAAACCTCAGTTCTGTTCGTCAATTTACTACTGATAACTCTGTTTCTGTTGAATTTGACCCTTTTGGTTTCTTTGCCAAGGATCTTGAAACAGGTCACGTTATCCAGCGATGTGATAGTGTGGGCGATCTTTATATAATTCTTCCGTCTGTTTCCTCGCAAGCATCTGCTTTTGTCTCCACGGTTTCCGCTTCCACGTGGCACCGACGTCTAGGTCATCCGGACCCGTCTATTTTATCTTTTTTAAAGAATCGCAATTTTATTTCATGTTCTACGAATAATATACAGATGTGTCATGTGTGTCATCTTGGCAAACATTGTCGTTTACCATTTTCTTCCTCTACTTCAAATACTTCCATGTTATTTGAATTAGTTCATTCTGATTTGTGGACAGCTTCGGTTTTGAGTAATAGCGACTTTAAATATTATATATTGTTTCTGGATGATTTCTCACATTTTTTGTGGGTTTTTCCTTTACGTGCAAAAAATGATGTCTTTAAAACTTATTATCAGTTTCGAGCCTATATTAATAATCAATTTAAAACTGATATAAAAAGTTTTCAATGTGATAATGGACGTGAATATGATAATAAAGCTTTTCACCAACTTTTCCAAACTACTGGAATACAATTTCGTTTCTCGTGTCCATACACGTCTCAACAAAACGGCAAAGCTGAAAGATCTATTCGCACCATTAATAACATCATTCGCACATCCTTGATTGAAGCACGCCTACCCACTTCCTTTAGGGTTGAGTCCCTACTTAATGCTGTTCACACTCTTAACCTTCTTCCCACCACAACTCTTCAATTTAAAACCCCATTTGAACTTCTGTTCGGATTCTTCCCTTCCTACAATCACCTTCGTGTGTTTGGCTGCTTATGCTACCCCAACACATCTTCTACTGCTCCTCACAAGCTTTCTCCTCGATCATCTGCCTGTGCTTACCTAGGTCCCTCACCAGATCATCGTGGGTATCGATGTCTCGACATGACTACACAGACTGTGATTACCTCTCGTCATGTCATCTTTGACGAGACACACTTTCCGTTTGCTGATTTTCACTCCCCTCCTTCGACTGAGGAATTTGACTCCTTCATTGACGAAACTCCTATTACTCTCTCCTCCCTCACCCCTTTGCCTAACCCGACTGTCTTTCCACCACCCTCTACTGGATCAACTCAGTCATCCCCCATCGCTTCCTCTACGGCTCCTAATACATCCGCCTCGGAGGATTCTTCTTCCCCATCCCCCCCAACCATCTCATCCTATGGTTACTAGGTCCCAAACTGGTCACCTAAAACCACGTCAAATTCTTAATCTCTATGCCACTTCTGACATTTCTCCAATTCCTCGTTCCACAGCTCAAGCCATTAGAGATCCAAATTGGAAATCGGCTATGGATGCTGAAATGCCAGCTATTTTATCCAACAAAACATGGGTTCTTGTTCCTCCTCCTTCGGGTGTTAACATTGTCGGATGTTGATGGCTATATAAACACAAATTTGACAATACTGGCAAGCTTAACCCGTACAAGGGGTCGCCTTGTAGCTCAAGGGTTTTCCCAACAACCAGGCCTCAACTTTGATGAAACCTTTTACCCTGTTGTCAAACCTGTCACCATTCACACTGTTCTTAGTATTGCTATATCCTGTCAATGGCCCATTCACCAACTTGATGTCAAAAATGTGTTTCTAAATGGTGATTTGACCGAAGAGGTTTATATGAATGAAACAGCCTCCTGGCTATGTTCATTTGCAGTTTCCTAATCATGTTTGCCAGCTTCTTAAGGCTCTCTATGGTCTCAAACAGGCACCACGAGCCTGGTATCATCGATTTGCCGCTTATATAACTTCCATTGGCTTCATTAGTAGAAAATCTAATCCCTCCCTGTTCACTTTTCACAGTCATACCGATTCCATCATTCTGCTCTTGTATGTTGATGATATCATCTTGACTTTGTCATCTCCATCTCTCGTGGCCAAAGTCATCTCCCAACTCTCGTCTGAGTTTGCTATGATTGATCTTGGTCCCCTCTCCTACTTTCTTGGTGTTGCTGCCAAACGCGACTCTTCTGGTTTGTCACTATCTCAAACTGCGTTTGCTCGCGAAATCCTTGATCGTGCTGATATGTCTTCTTGCAACCCCTATTCCATTCCCGCGGACACTAAGACCAAACTGTCCTCAGCAGGTCAACCTATCTCGGATCCGTCTCTATATCGAAGTCTTGCCGGTGCGTTACAATATCTCACAATCACGCGTCCAGATATTACTTATGCGGTCCAACAGATCTGTCTATACATGCATGATCCTCGTGAACCTCATCTCAACACCTTAAAACGCATCCTTCGTTATGTTCAGGGAACTCTATCCTATGGTCTTCGTCTTCGTCCATCGGTAGTTGATCGTTTGGTCTCTTACACTGAAGCTCGGGACAGCCGACCCACTTCTGGATTTTGTGTTTTCCTTGGTGACAATCTTATCTCTTGGTTGTCCAAGCGTCAACCTGTTGTTTTCCGCTCCAGTGCTGAAGCTGAGTACAGAGGTGTGGCAACTGTTGTTGCTGAGGACGCTTGGATTCGTAATCTCCTCCTTGAACTTCGTTGTCCGTTAAACTGTGTCACCGTTGTTTTTTGTGATAATGTTAGTGTCATGTATCTAGCATCTAACCCAGTACAGCACCAGCGTACCAAACATTTGGAAATCGATTTACATTTTGTTAGGGAACGTGTTGCTCTTGGTCATGTTCGTGTGTTACATGTACCTTCCGCTCATCAGTTCGCAGATATTTTTATAAAAGGTTTGCCTACACAATTATTCTTAGATTTCAGAACCAGTTTGAACGTTTGTGAAACGCACGTTCCAACTGCGGGTTGTGTTAAATTAAATATTTGTATAGTGTAGGGTTCCTTTGTGTAAATATTGTATCTTTATATTGAGAGCTAATGCAATGCATTCCCCACGGGGTCTACACAATAACATTGTGTGTGTGTGTGTGTGCGTGCTGTTGGGGATCAGAAATGAAGTCATAACAATTGATTGAATTGATGTGATTAACTCTTTGTGATCATCAACTTGAGTCTTCAAGCTTGCTAGGTAAGAACCTCTAATTCAAGTGAGTTTGATTATGTTATAAGCTCCCATAAGTTGGGAATTGGTCTATAAAATGTTTAGGAACGATTATATGATGTTTTGTAAGTTTACAACTGTTGAAATTCGAGTGTGGGGGTTGAAATCCTCATGGACATGGCTAAATATATAGAAAGATTGTGAGTTTTTTTATCAATATTAATCAAGTGAATAAGGCTGCATGTTTGTTAACGGTCAAATAGACACTTTTGAGTAAAACAAAAATAATTTTAGAGACTTAAACAATAAAAACAATTTAGCGACTTAATCATGAAAATTAAGAAAGTTGATAAGTTTTTACAATATTAACTCTTTTATAAAAAGGGAGTTAACTCAAATAAGTACTTAGGCTTTGTTTGATTGCCTTTAAACCCTTTCAAATATGTTTAAAATTTGAATTTCCGATTTAAATTCTAAAGATGTTTAAAATTTGAATTTCCGATTTAAATTCACTTTAGATTATTTGTTTACATTCAGAGTTACAAGTTTGGTATATATATAGGGGTGGGTTCAATGGAAAACCACTATGCACGTGAAAACCATGGAAACCTACGCAAACCGTCCGATTTGGTGCATTTCTCGAAAAACACGGTGGCATGATCGTAAATAAGATGATGCATCACGCGGGATTTTGATGCATCACGCGGGAAATTTGGTGCACCATGCGGGATTTTGATGCATCACGCGGGGAATTTGATGCATTTGTGGTGGTGCAGTGTGGTTTTCACAAGTTTTCCGGTGCATGACAGTTTTCCATTGAACCCCCCTCTATATATATATGTATATATATGTATGTATATATATATATATATATATAGAATATGGTTCGAGAGAGTACCACCCAAATGCAGCGCACCAGAAGGTATCACCTTTAAAAAAACTTTTTTAAAATTTTTTTTTCATAAACATGTTTTAATTAACATTATGAAGATCGTATGTAAATTTCACATACATTCACATCTCCTAGCTCCTAAAAAATGATGTGAACACACACTTACATAATTTTGAAGACATGTGAACATGCATTTATGTGATGTGTGTTTTCATGCACTTAGAGTGTTCGGATTTGCGTGAAATTCACATATGATCTGTGTAATGTTAATTAGAACATGTTCATTAAAAAAAATTTCAAAAAAATTACTTTTAAGGGTGGTACCTTCTGGTGCGCTGCATTAGAGGTGATACTCACTTGAACCTAAATCTATATCTATATATATATATATATATATATATATATATATATATATATATATATATATATATATATATATATATATATATATATATATATGAAATACCTTCATAATTTTAAAAGATAAAGAGAGTCGTCTTAAGTCAAATAGGAGCCTTTTTAATTTCAGATCATGAGGTAACCTTTTAATTTCATAAGTAATTTTTATACTTTGGATATTTAATCATTTCAAAAACAAATAATATTTTTAAGTAAATGTCTGATTTTAAATATGTTTTTTTTGGGTTGTCGTTTAATAAAAGGAATATTCCTTTTTGGATAATATCTTCAATTTCCAACTTATATATTTTAGTAAGAAATTTCTATTCTATATTTGTTAATAAATATTTAACTAATTATGGAATTTAAGTGTCTAATCAATTAATTAATTGGTTGATGCTATGTGTCGTTATGTTATAAAGTTGATTGTTATCATTTGAATTTGTTATAATAATTTTTTATAGTATTAAATAAAACTATAATTCCGATGAATTTTGTTTTCTTTTTAAGGTTAACCTTATCCAAATAAACTAAGAAATTGTTGTGCGAAAGTAAGTGTGCCACAAATTTCATAAGCAAATTTGACAAACGTGTCGGATAGAAGAAGTGAAGTTATATTTTTTTGATACATTACGCAATTAAGTTGCATAAATTATTATTAAAAAAAAAGTTTGAATGTCAAAATTCATTTATAAGATGTACAAAATCTATATATCTATCTATTCTATTATAAGAGTAACTAGATGTCACATGACACCTGGATAGAGCGCCACTTGGCTTCACCTGAGATTGTCATGTGTATCTTACATATTTGACGTTTAATTTGTTTTTAAAATTTGATTTTTTTTTCCAATCTATAAATAATAATAACAGAGTATTTGTACTCATTTTTGTGAATCCATGTGTCATCACCATGAATCGACACATGACACTTATAGGTTTTAAAAATAATAAAAAATATAAATTATATCTATCTAATTCTAATATAATATACTTTTAAATTCAAATCAAATCAAACAAAATTTAATACTCTACTAACTTATTAATTATCATATAATATAATAAAGGTTTACAAAATATAAGAAAAGAATTACTATTCATATATATTTAGACTTATATAAAATTAATAGGTCATAATAGATGATAATATCGTTCTTATATATTTTTGTTTAAAAAATAATATTTATACACTACCTTTTAATTTATTATGTTTTATATATACTAAAAATATCCGCGTAATACGCGGGTAATAAACTAGTATATAATAAAGGAAAACACAACTTGTCACGTGACGTTACCACATTTCACCAAAAAAAAAAAAACAAGTATAATATTTTTATTTTTAGAATTAAATGAAATAAAAGATAAATACAATTATAATTTCTAATATCTAAGAAACATAAATAAAAGAATACAACATTATTATTTTTAATATTAAATAAAATAAAAAATAAATACAATTATTTTTTTATTAATATCTATAAATTTCACCAAAAATATATATATACAACATTATAATTTTTAATATAACATAAAATAAAAGATAAATACAATTAGTTTTTTCCATCCAAATTATATATGATATATAATTATGTATATATATCTAATTCAAAAAATATATTATTTGTCTATAAACTTATTAATATATATTATTAATAAATACAAATTATATAAACAATATTAAATATTTAAAAGTAAACATAATAAAATATTAACAAATTCATATTTCTTTATATTTTATTTATTATAAAATACATATAAACATTATGTTTTACGTGAAATTAAATTTTCATATTATATCGATTAAATGCATATAAGTTTATAAATAAAAATTCTAAAGAAATGTTAAAAAAGTAACTACTGTAATACTGTTCATGGATATTTAAAAATTGATAAATAATATATATGACAAATAACTATACTTTTGTTGTATTTTTTTATTATAATTGACATTATATGATTTAATTCTAAGTTTACATACATTTTATTTAACAACTTATTTGTAAAAAATTTATTCACGTAACATGCGGATTCATAAACTAGTATGTGCATGATTTAGGTAGGGGTGATAATTTTGACCCAACGGGCCAGACGATTAAATGGATCAGTGATAAAAAACTAAGCTAAGACGTAAGTTGTTTTTTGTTAAAAAAAAAAAACTTATAAAACGGTGAACGTATTGTTTTTCTTAAACAATTTCAAGTTTATGTAAAATTTATGACTTTTGGTCGTCAACCCGTTTGACATGTTTGCTTGAATGAGCCAATATTGTCACCCACAGATTTAGGTTCAATATAAAATTATCGGCAGAATCAAAATAAAATTTTCTCTAAAAGTTTATTCAAACCTTTTTTATTTACAATTTAGAGATATACGTATAGAATTTTCCTAACCAATATTTGGGCAAACATACAACTTATTCTTTTTCCTACAAAGTACAAACATGTTCAAGTGAATATTCTTTTGTATTTATCAAATTTAGAATAAGAATTTGATGATGGTCATATGTACTTTATGTACCAAAAATTGTACATTGCACCTACACATGGATATTTTATTACTGGAAAAATCACCAACCTAAATACTTCAAAAAAGAAGGGTTTTTTTTTTTTTTTTTTTTTTTTTTTTTTTTTTTTTTTTTTTTTTTTTTTTTTTTTTTTTTTGTGAATGGTGATAGATTATGGACCACAACCTACTAACAAAAAGGAAAAGGTTATAAAGCAAATCCATCCCTTGGCAACCTTACAAATTTTAATTAACTTTTAATTAATATATTTGAATTACATTTAAAAGGAAAATACATTGCATATACTAGTGTATATGTTTTGGTTTAATACACAAAGGATTTTGTTTGTTAGAGTTTACATACATACAATGTACCTATATATTGTGTTTATGGTGTGTTTAGACGTAAATCTTTTCATACAGCAATTCCTTAGCAGTCGCTTAACCTTCTCATTGTCTTCGCTATGGCACTGAGATAACAACGAAGAAGTCAGTGCGCAACACTGGGGAGGACCTCTGTGAGACACCTCCGACACTCAAATCAATCATCTTCCGAGTAACGAGTATTGAGAGAAATAGTAAAGGTTTAGATTAGGGTTATTTATTGTGCTTACCTTTGAGAATGAGAGACTAGCTTATTTATACCTCTCTGTTATTCTTCGCTAATTGGATCATAGTATAAAGACAAAACAGGGTCACTAGGTAGAGACAGAATGTCGCTATCACAGTATAAGAAACTGCAGGTGAGGACCAATGTAATGTCTTCCCTGTGCGGTCGTTTCTGTCTTGTCCCTTTGTCTTATGTCCCAGACCATGACAGTGACTCAGAAGTAACGGGAGCCTAATATCTCAACATTGGAGATATTCTCAAACGTGTTATAAACTAACACGTGGCAAGGTAATTTACCCACACAAAGTGCAAAATATTTCTGTTTTATCATTATATTATAAATAGAATATATAAAGAAGATTGTAAATCCTATTATCCTAAGATACCAAGTCCACTATATATTAAACCAAATTATATACTCTAATACTATACACCTTCATTTGTCTATGTTATTACTATAACCTACATTTGCCATCGTTAAACGCACCGTTTTGGTGCCTCACCGACGTCGTTTTGCCAACTTCCTCCGAATTTCCTCCAATTTCATGCAGCCTCCCTGTAGTTTGTTTTTAGTATTTCCTTTAATTTCCAGTATTTACAAATGCAGCCCCTGTAGTTTGTATTAAGTTTTAGATTTGGTCCCTAAACTTTCAATTTTTCAGAATTAATTATTATTATCAAAGTTTACATTCAACATTGTTCCTTATCTATTAACTTTAATTAAAATACTCATTTTGTCATTTTTATATTTTTGACCATTCTAATTAAAAATTATTAACAACCCCTTATTTTAATGAAACAAATAGGTATAAAAATATAATAAAAATATTAATATTTTTAATCAATTAGAAACAAAAATGAATACTATAAAAACCATCTACTAATATACATATATATATATATACATATACCCTTTTTTGAATGAAAACTTTTCGAATTATTGTCATTGTTTATATTTTTTTTAACATTCTAACTAAAAATTATTAACAACTCCTTATGTAAATGAAACAAATAGGTATAAAAATATAATAAAAATATTAATATTTTTAATCAATTAGAATCAAAAAATAAATAAAATAAAAACCATCTACACTAATATATATATATATATATATATATATATATATATATATATATATATATATATATATATATATATATATATATATATATATATATGTTCAAGATATATGGAAAACCATCTTTGACTGGAAAACTGGAAAACCATATTAAATGCACATGTTCATTACGGTAAAATGTTAAATTTAATGCACAACTACAATATACACATGTTCAAATGTGTATTATTATTGACTAGTTCACATAATTTACGTGTTCATTTGGATAAAATGTTCCATTTCATGCAAAATAACAATATGCACATGTTCAAATGTGCAATATGCATGAACATGTGTATATTACGCATTTTTGCATGAAATTAAACATTTTGTCTTAACGAACATGTAGATGATATGAATTAGTTAATCATAATGCAATTTTGAACATATGTATATTATAATTTTACATGAAATTTAACATTTTATCATAATGAACATGTGTATTTGATTGATTTTCCAGTTTTCTAGTCTAATATAGTTTTCCATGGATCTGGACTCTATATATATATATATATATATATATACCTTTTTCTTGAATGAAAACATGTTGAATTAAATTGGTTCGTCGTTTTTCCATTTCGTTAAATTGGAAACCGAAATGGTACATCGTTTTTTTTACTAAAACATTAAAACTTAGATTGTTTGGTTGTTTTTTACATTTGGTTAAATTGAAAATCAAAATGGTTATTCATTTTACTGGAAAAATTAAAATGTTCGTTGTTTTAATTTTAAATGTTTTTTTTTGAAAAAAAAAACAACGAACCATTTTGGTTTTCAATTTAATCAAACGAAAGAAACAACCGCTTAATCTAATTATTAGTGTTTTTTACCGGAAAAAATATTTAATAACTTTGATTTGCAATTTAACCAAACGAAAAAATGACTAACCATATTAGTTTTTATAATTTTTTCTCAGAAAAATGACGAACCATATTAAATTTAAATGATTGAAAATAACGCCAACTGAGTTAACTTTAAATGTTTTCGCTCGAAAAAATGAAGAACTCTGATTTTTAGTTTAACCGAACTGAAAAACAATTAATCCGTCTATACTTTTTTCCGATAAGAAAAAAGGACGAAAGATTTCACTTTTTAATTTTTTTTTAATGGATGAAACAATGAACTTTTTTAAAGCTTGATAAATATTTAGTTCAACATTTTTATATATTTATATTTGTAAATAAAAGTATTCAGTTTGTACATCAACTTTTTTAATATTTAATTAAATTTTGATTAAATATTTAAATAATGAAAATTCATGTATCCATCTCAACTTGAAGAATTAAATAACAGTGATTCATTTTGTTTTCTTTTTTTTTTTTGTTTTTTGTCTTTTGTCTCACAAGATGTATATAGAACATCAACTTTTATTATTCATATTTTTTTGTGAAAAATGGGGTTTAATATGAAAAAAAAAACCCAACATGTTTTTCATATTTTGCGGTATAGCCTCTTCGCTTTACTTTTTACCAATAAAAATCCATAAGTTATTTATTTGTTTGTGATTTTTGGAATTATTCATTTTTTGCCAAAAAATCATTAAATTTGAGCTTTTTTCGTGCCATGTTGGTTTTTTGTGGAAAATACAGTACTGATTATGACGAAAAAAAAAACAAATCTTTTCCGAAAATCAAAAACAAAACAATTACCTGCGGACTTTATTGGGAAAAAATAACATGATGGACGAAACCACAAAAAACATGAAAACATATTGTTTTGTACATATAATACCAAAAAAAAACAATATACTTTAGACATAATCAATTGAATAATACCAAATTAATAAAAAATAACATGTAACCCACCAACGCTTAAATATACAAATGCACTTACGTTGTCATCATTAAACTATAATCTATTCCTTAACATCATATTTTACCTTAAGCGATAAAAACTACATATTTTTTACGAATACCCGCAGCAACGCGCGGGCAACCACAAAACTAGTTGTAAGATATTTGTGAAAACAAATAAAGGGAACAAAGTTTAATAATTGATATAGTTTACATTATAAATAACTGAAATTGTATATGATATATAACGTCGTATTATGAAAAAATTAACATGTTTTCATGTTTTTTACGTTTTCGTCATTTCATGTTATTTTTTTCCATAAAAGTACTCAATTTAATTTTTTTTTATTTAGTGAAATTTAGACATTAGAACCCGGTTTTTCAGTTTTTAAAAACCCGGTTCACAAATTATAAACGGGGCCTAATGTCCAAATTTCACTAAACCAAAAAGAAAAAAAAATAACTTAAGGTTTTTTTGTGGAAAAAAATAACATGAATTAATGAAAACACAAAACATCAAAATATGTTATTGTTTTATAATAAACTCTTTGATTAATAAAGATAATGTTTCACCTGAAATATGAGAATATCTCGTGTTTGCATATATATTCTTGACATAAGAAAGAATAATTATATATGGATTTTTTTAATTACATGTAAACCAATAATAACTAATTTGAATGCGTATTTTAAATACTCTTTAATCTATATCTATTCTATCTACTAGTCTATATACCCATGTATGACATGAGTTTAAATTAAAAAAAAAATAATTTTATAATTTGTAGGATAAATATTAAAAATATTTTATCATATGTATAGTATCTACTTATACAACATAATAAATATAAATATAAATATAAATATAAAAATTCATATTAGACAAAATTTAGTTTAGATTTAAATTTGATTAGATATCATTGAAATTAATTTTGATATAGATTATTATATATTTAAAAAAACATAATTTCCAAATTGCAGGAGGTGACGCCACATAACAATAGCGATGACACGTGATAAAATAGTTAGTCTTTTAATAGCATGTATAGATTATATAAAAAAAACATATTTTTTAACAAACATACTAACCTATATATATTATTGATAAGTCTTGTTTTTACTATCTACTAGCTTATTTACCCATCTAAACATGGGCTTTTAATAACTATTTATGTTTTTAAAAAGTTTAATACTCCGTATAAAATTAAGGATTTATTGTGAAAAAAAACCAACGTGTTCTCATTTTTTGGTGTTTCGTCCCTCCATATTATTTTTTAAGGAAAATCCTCAAGTTAATTTTTTTCGTTTAGTGAAATTTGATTATAATAACCCGATTTTTCAGCCTACCATTTATAACTTGACTCCAATAGACAAATTTCACATAACCAAGAAAAAAATTAACTTGAGGATTTTTTGAAAAAAATAACATTGAGAGATTAAAACACAAAAACCGTGAAAACTTGTTGATTTTTTTCGTAATAAACCCTAAAATTAAATAGATACTTACTTATAAGAAAAATTTTCTACTAAAAATAATTTTAAAATTAATATTGAATTATTTAAAATTTTTAATGTGTTTCATTTATTACATTTCATTAATTAAATAGGAAAGTATTCAAAATAGATTTTTCTTTAATTAATAATAGATAACCTAGTAAATGAAATATTTAATTATGAAAAAAACGCGAGAAAATGAAAGTTTAATGTGACGAGAAAACGACATGTGTCCTGAATTGTTTTCTTTTATTAATATATATAGATACTAATAAAAGAGTAAATATACTCAACTCTCATAAAGGCACATGTTATCACCATGAATCGACACGATCATTTATAGTTTTAAAAAATAATAAATAAATTTAGCTATATCTATCCATATCTAATATAATCTATTTTTAAATTCAAATCAAATCAAATCCAACAAAATCTAATACTCTAAACTTATTAATTATAATATAATATAATAAAAGTTTAAAATATTTTAAAAAATAATTATATGTATGTGTGTAAAATTATACAAATTAATAGGTCATAATAAATAATAATATCATTATTATATATTTTTGTTCAAAAATAATATTTATATCTTTACCTTTTAGTTTATTATATTCTATATATATTAAAAATATCCGCGTAATACGCGGGTAATAAACTAGTATATTAATAAAGCAAAATAACTATTGTCACGTGTCGCTCCCTCAACTCTCCAAAATTTCATTTTTCCTAAAATAATTCTCCCAATTAACTCATCTAATTTATTTTAGAAAATTTAAAATATCAAATGGAAACTTATATAATCAAATAAATTTAAATACTTTCTAATTTAACCTAGGGGTGACAGTTTTGACCCAACGAGCCGGAATATTAAATTGACTCGTAGTAAAAAGCTAAGCTAGCACATAATTTTTTTAAAAAAATGAAAATTTATAAAACGGTGTATTAAATAAGTTTGATCTTTAAAAAAAAATTAAAATAATGTAAAATTTATGACTTATAGTCGTTAACCCGTTTGCTTGAATGAGCCAACATTGCCACCCCTAATTTTACCTCTAATTTAACCTAAAATGTTTTATCTAAATGATCTAATTGATTTATAAGTTTTTTTTTTTTTAAAAAGTTTTAACCGAAGGTTACATAATCGTATATTAAATGTATCAATTTAATATCTATTCTCATTCTTAATATTTGTACATTAATATTTATTTTAAAATTGTGTTAACAATCGTAATCGATCTAAATTTTCATTCATAATCAATTGAATCCAAAAAAAATTCTTATGTATAAAAGCATGATACCAAGTTATTTATCATTAAAAACACGTATAAATATGAAAAAAGTATCACTATAATAATTTTCATAAAAGTAATACTTTCTAATAATAATGTAAATATTATTTTCAAATTTAAAAGCAAAAATATTACCAAATTGATTTGGCTTTTATTGTAGTATAATCAGTATTTCAAACATGTTCTTATATTCAATATATATTTATTATAATAAGAATAACAAATTTATATTTAAAATAATTTTAGTCATTTATCTATGTCAGTTAATATCAAATTAGTAATACTTTATTATTTTTTATTATAATATTATAAGTCATTATATTTAAAAATATATTTATTTATACATATGTCTCTTGTATTACATGGGCTGATAATTTAGTTAATAATAAAAAGTGTTTAATTTGAATCCCACATTTGTCCAAGTTTTGTTTAAAAAATTTACTATTTAACGATTGACATTATATTGTCATAAATATGTTTGTTCATTTTGTGTATGATTCAGTATACTATATTATCTTTAATTTTCTTTTGAACGGCTAAAGATAGTGGTTACTGGTTAGCACATTTTTGTTAGACATCTTGAGGGTGTGGACCAAATCTCACACCTCCACCTAAGGAGAACCGCCCCTGACAAGGCTCAACTCAAGACCTTGACCAAGGAGAAACTCACAATCTTTAGTGACGGCCACTTGATTTAGTTCAATTGGTTTCTTTAGATTTATTCTAATATAAAAAATATTTTGGGTTTCTAAGGAAAAGGTGTTGTATTTAATATTGTTTTAATAATTTATGAGCTTTAGAATACCAAAAGCCAATGTTTATACTTTTTAGCTCTCTTAATTGTATAAGTTTTATTATGACATAATAAGAATAATAATGGTATAATTCATATTTAATATTGTCATCAATTCAAGTTTTATGTTATAGTAGCTCAAAAGTCTTAGCGATTGTTTGTTTACTTCTTAATGGAGGAATCATTAAGAAATCATTCAAAGGTAAAATGACCCCTTAATGATTCCATTAAGAGGTAAACAAACGATACCTTATTTTTATTATATTATATTGAGTGACCTAATGTAATATTGTTCATAATTTTCTCTAAAAAATATTATTTTCTTTTTAATGTTATTTTTCTTTTGTCCATAAATACTCTTGTGTTATACATTGTTCATATTGTAATTGCATCTTCTATTTGTTTTATGTATGTTGCTTACAATTTTGTATTCTATTATAGTTGATATTCTTGTTTAGACTTTAGATGCCTTTTGTAGAATGAAGACGTTCTATTATGGTTGATATTCTTGCTTTCAACAATCGGACATGACACATGCGTCATCATCCTGAACTCCTATGACTTTTATGGTGTTCAAACCAAGAATTTTGATTTAATCACGAAATGATTGGTGACATCTCATCTAAAAGATTTGATTTCCGGTCGCTATTCTTTGCTTGTGATTTTTGCTTTAGAATTTTGGAGGCCATCATATCGATTTTTTTGAGGGATGCTTTTGAGATGAATGAATGTTTTTTATTCCTTTAAAAGATGATAGTTTTGTTTGTTATTTTTTTATTTTTTTTCATATTTTTATGTTTGGTGTTGTAAATTTTAATTTAATATCCAACATGAAAAGTTTTAGATTAATATGTACAAATGAAACGCTGTAAACCATTTGACATAGATCAAGTGACCACCACCAAATGTCAGAGGGGTTCATCTTAGTTGAGGTCTCGAGTTCGAGCCTTGTCAAGGACGTTTCTCCTTAGGTAAAGGTGTGAGGTTTGGTCCTTACCCTCAAATAATATTAAATATCATTAGAATTAATAGTTTGAATATTAATTTTTAATTTTAAGTTTATATAGTTTTAAGAAAACAAATTTATTAAAGTTATCTGTGTAATACACAGGTTAATAAACTAGAATATAATAAAAGAGAACACAAAATGTCATATGGCATCACCATGTTTCACTTAAAAAGATAATTACGTATATTATTATTTTCAAATTAAATAAAATAAAAGATAAATAAAATTCATTATTTCTATTATCTATAAACAATCATAAATATAAAAGATAAATACAACACTTACTATTTAAACACGACATAACAAATTGATTCAACGTTTTTCACAAATATTTAATTCTCACATGACTTGTATCCTATATACATACATAGAGGAGGGTTCAATGAAAAACATCATGCACCTGAAAACTTGTGAAAACTGCACTGCACCACCACAAATGCATCAAATTCTCCGCGTGATGCATCATTTTATTTACGATCATGTCACCGCGTTTTTCATGAAATGCACCAAATCGGACGGTATGCGTAGGTTTCCATAGTTTTCAGGTGCATAACGGTTTTCCATTGAACCCACCCCTACATACATATATGGCTAATTGCCAAGACATGTAACATAAATTACAATTTTTTACTTTATAGGCAACATAAAAAACTTTTAGGTCAAGAAATATAACATAAAATGCAATTTTGACAAAATAGGATACTGATAATCAATTAATAAGGTAAAAAGTTAATTTTATGTTCTCTTTTTCGGCAAAACGTTATTTCATTATCTTTTTTCAACCTAAAAATGAACTTCATATATTTTGTTGACAAAAATAGACTTTTATTTTACCTATTATGGTCTAAAAAAATATCACGGTGCATTTATCACCAAAATTTGTATTGTATTTTATGTACCATTTCTTGGTAATTTATCCCCTCCCATACACACACACACACACATAGAAAGTTATATGTTGATGAGAAATGAGAGAAAATTTTCTATAAGACTCGTGGGAGAAAGAGAATGTATTGAAAAACTACAAAGAACCATAATGCATCGAACGTGAGAACCAGTTCATTACAAGGGAATACTAGGCTCATTAAAAGTTATTTTCATATAATAATAATTAATATATTTTTGTTATAAAAGTCTATACATTTACATAAGAGATTCCATCACCTTGTATCAATTTCAAAAAACAACAATCGAAATAAAAAAAACATTCATCCATTAATGCAACATTTCAACCAGTTTTTCACTATAACTTTAAAATAAGTCCAAGTTACATTAGAATTAATTTAAATTAAGCTAAAATTAATGTTTAGAATTTAGCTGGCATTTTCCCACGTGCCGAATTGGCAATTATTGCAATTAAATGATTGGTGTACCGTGGTCCAACGTGAAATTCTGTTTATTATTTTAGTTTATTTAATTAAAGTCATAAATATCAATCTGTTTATTAAAATTCATCAATATGATAAGTCTATTTTTTTAATCAAGTCATACCATTGATATGGATATGATCCATTTTTACATAACAAAACTCGATTTTACATGAAAAAGGTGATTCTATTGCTATGAATGAATTGACTATGTTATATATATAGAAATGATCATATTAGTTAGTATTAAAAAATTAGAGTACATGTATGATGTAACACCCTCAAACTAATCCACAATGCCACCTAAATACCACGTCAGCAATGATATAATATAATAATCTCTATACTGTTCCAAATACATACATGCAGAAACCCGATAGTTTTAAAACTTTAATCACATAATTAAGTCACGGAAGTCCCTGAATATATTACCCACTATCCGAAGTACGCATAAACATTCCCAAAATATGACTACCTTTAGCACAGGCAGCTAGCTCCTTGATAAATGTCACAGTAACCCTACTTGGGTCCAGCAGGCCTACTAAATCTCTGATCACCTGAGACACACACACACAACAACACACACACTGGGTCAGCTAACGCTGGTGAGAATGCAAGGGTTAGTGTACGATTATAAAACTCAATAAATAAATATTCTCGATAATAAAACGTTCAGCGTTCTCTACTGAACAAGTATATGAGATCCCACAAGATAGCTCAATAGGTACTCAACTCGTGTGGATAAATCCACGTACCCAAATCCCTAGACCGCACAAAGCAGCCGTCAGGAACCCAAAAGGGAATTGGGAGCGACCCAACCCCTGCCCAGCCGTACGGTTTAATATCTCAACAGCTCAAGTGTTCCAAATCTCATATATAAAACACATTTCTCAATAAAGCACAGTAATACATGCATGATAATATCTCAATAAAAACTCGTAAGAAACTCATGATATTTCGTAAAAAGCTCAGTAAAAGATCATGCAAGTATTAATAAATAATCGTACAAGTATCTCAAGAAAAACATGCAAACTCACCTGCCCTGAAGTCAAACTACTCAAGTCTCAGTTCCCTGCCCGTCCTCAACCCTATCAACTCGAGACCCTGGAATCACAACACAATGACTCTATATCACAATCACAATCACAGCTCAAGTTCTCAATCACAACCCAACAGCTCTGGATACCCGATTTCTCGATAACTCAACAGCTCTATACACAATACTCATATAACTCGCACAGACTCAGATACTCAACCACCAACCCACACAACCCGAATACTCAAACACAAGATCCCAACTAACCCACACAACTCGAACACTCAAACACGAGATCCCAACCAACTCACACAATCCCAGATACCCAAAAGACGCATTCTCAATATCACAATTTCGACCCAACAACTCTATACACAATTCTCAACAATTCTCGAGACCCCAAGGACCCAAATATACAACTCACAGAACCCAAAAACCTGACCCGAAACCCTAGCCGCATCGCGGCCGAACTCAACCAATCGCGGCCGCACTGACCCTATCGCGGTCGCGGCCGCGCTGACCTCAAACTCGGCCGAGCTCACATCGCGGTCCGAGCTCGGGCTCAAACCGCCTGCGATCATCTCAAGAACATCGCGGCCCGCGATCACGGACGAACAGCAGCAGATATACTCTGTTTCTTAACAGCTAGGGGATTTACCCCAAATCACCTCCTCCAGCTCGATTTACTCAACCCAAATACTCCGAATTTAACCCAAAACATACATAAACTCAATTCAATTACTTACTTACGATTAACAACAAATAATTCACGAATTTAGCCTCAAATTTACCTTAATATCCAACTAAAAGATGATGAAGAAATCGGCAGGCTTGAATCACAAATTTGAAGCTTCAATCTTGATTAAAGTTGCTGGATTTCACAAACCCACACTCACACTTTAGCTCTGGCTTTTGGAAATGATTTGGAAGAACAAGGAAGCCACATTATATACGTTTTCGGTTTAACCCGGTCCGGTACCTAAAAATCCGATCCCGATACCCCAGAATACAATTTATATCCCCGGGTCCCAATTTATTTAATAATTCTCAAAATTATAATCTTTTATTAAAACTTAATCCCGACACCCGGTTAGCCCAAAATCTTATCATGTGACACTTCCACGTATAACTCAATAATTGGCCCAACTCAATTATAATAATATAATCAGCCCAATCAAATAATTCCACGTCCCCGTCCCAAAAATGGGATGTTACATATGATGTATCTTGTGGATGATAAAAAATGAAACGTATCAAATCAATGATTTCTTTAAAAATACGTTGATACTATACGACTTCAACACTTATTATTATTGTTATTATTAGGGTTTATTATGAAAAAAAAACCAACAAATTTTCATATTTTTTGCGTTTTCGTCCATTCATGTTATTTCTTTTTCAAGAAAAGTCCTCAAGTTAATTTTTTTTATACTTTAGTGAAATTTAGCTATTAGAACCCGATTTTTCAGTTTTTAAAAACTCAGTTTACTAATTATAACCGGGCTCTAATAATCAAATTTCATAAAACTAGGAAAAAAAATATTAACTTGATGAGGATTTTAGAAAAAAATTTATTGAATGACGAAAATACAAAAATCATTAAAATATGTGATTTTTTCTATCATCACTATTAATCAAATATAGGTTGGTTGTTCGGTTGTTCCTTTGATCCGGTCGTTTTGGTTCTGCTCCTGGCAGAATTAGTTTGTATTGTTAAGGTGGTGTTTATATAATATTTTGTCTTTTTAAAATAAAAAATATTAATAAATCTAAAATAATTTGGCTTTCAAAGATTAATGAGGACCTTGTGATTGCTATTACCAGCTGGATAAACATGTGATTTTAATTTTAGAAAGAAAAAAAGTTGTATTTTTATTATTACTATTATAGTTATATAATATCATTACATAATATATTAATTAGTATTATAAAATTAAAAATTAAACTTCAAACTCTAGTACCAGTATGATTGGTGATTTGGTGACATTGAAATGTAAAAAAAGAAGATTCAATTGCTTGAAGGATGTAAATTTAGTATTGAAATTGGGCTTCTTGTTTTTCTAAGACATTAATTTACTATTATCGTAGTAGTTTGAAGTCATTAATAAAACTTATATTTGTGTTAACGCAGTTTGTATATTATGAACCGTGTTGTGATATTTGTTTTTAATCGACTTGTTTGTTCATAGTTGTGTTCATTTAATTGTTCACTAGTTTATAAACCCATGTATAACATGTGTATACATTTAAAAATTTAATTTCATTAATCTTGTAGGATAATTTTTATATATATATTTTATCAAATTTATAATATCTATTAATATAATACACTAAATATAAATATAAATATATAAAAAGAAAAGTTGTCATTCAAATACAAATTTGAGTTTTATATTATATAAGATTTAGATTTGATTAGATATTATTTAAATTATTTATTATAGGTAGATTGGAAAAAACAAATTTTAGAAGCAAAGTAATAGGAAATTGTTAGGTACACGTGGCAATCCCATGTTAAGCCAATTGGCGCTCTATCTAGATGCCATGTGGCATCTAGTTACTCATATAATAGAATAGATAGATTCGTTTAACGTTCATTTATATTCGATTATATGATAAACAAACGAACACGAACAAGACCGATTCCTTAATGAATGAACAAGAACAGAAAATCTTACGTTCATGTTTGTTTAATGTTCGGTTAAAGGTAAACGAACAAATATGAAGCTACCTTCGTATGATTGGTTTGCAACAGTATCCTTTTTGTATTGAGTTAAAAACAACTATATATTTGCATCACAAAATATTTATTCAACCTATTTTAATTAACTGTGGTCCAAAAAACTAAAAAATTCCGGTACAAATTAAAATTTTATAATAAGGTCAAAGCAACAACACAGAGATTTTGTAGCAACAAGAGCCACTAATACGATTATTAGTAGGATATTAGGATATTACTCAAATAAATTTATTCATAAAATTTAAGTACAAAAACTAATAGTCAGGATAATTAGCCTAAAATTAATAGATAGATTCTATTTAGTCATCGGGTTAGTAGTCATGGGTGTTTGGATTTGCATTTGAAGAGGTGTTGCAGTGTTTTGGAAAAACTAATAATCAGACAATAGTTTTAACAAAAAGTGTTGTTGAAAACTCAGTGTTTGATGTAGTTTCTGCTGTTGCTATCACAGTTCAAATAATAATTTTTTAAAGTGTTTGTATTGGTTTGCGTTTTAACTTGTAAAATGATCAAATAATCACTTATTAAGCAAACAAGCTATTTTTTAACTTATGAAAAAGTGTGATATGATTAGTTCTAAACAAAAATAATCACTTATTAATGAATGCAATCCAAACATTTTAAATTAATTATTTACGTTATTGTAACGTAATAATCTAATAATCTTCATCATAACGCAAAACCAAACATTTCTAAATGCACAAGATAGTAGTCTGAATAATCTAACAACATATCTTTCAAGAATTTGCCAAAGACCGGTCAATCAAAATGATTCGGTAATTATATTTCAACGCTAGAAACACTTGGGGGACATTTGGTTCATGAAAGGAAATTTAAATGAATTGGAATTTAATATATAATATATATTAGTTGAATAGTTAAAGTGTTGAGTGATATTCAATGTTAGCTAAGGGTATGAATTCTGTAAATGTTAGGGGGTGTTTGGTAGAATCACTTTAAAAACTGATTATTTGATAATTATGATAGCAAACACCAGAAGCTAAACAAAACACTACATTTCTAACAACACTTTTTGTTACAGTTATTATCTAATTATTAGTTTCCAAATCGTTACCGCACTTCTTCAAACGCAAATCCAAATACCCTCTAATTTAACATATGTCACAACCTCATTTATTAAATCTAGTTTAACTTAATTTAAATCAAATAATACCCAATCTATTCAAATATAATCTACATAAATTAATAATTATTTAATTAAAATTTAATAAATACTAATTCTTTCTCATTATTTTACACATCTTTACAAATATTTATTTTTAAAAAGATTATTTGAATCAATCCATATATATACATGGATATTACCTAGTATCAAACATATGTAGTCAATTTTATTCAATGGTTAAATTTGAGTTGGCAATACTTGTTGGGTGGTTATACGATGCTGTTTGAATTTGCGTTTGAAAAAATGTTGCAACATTTAAAAATTAATAATCAGATAATAATTGTAAAAAGTACTGCCAGAATTTAGTGTATGGTTAGCTTTTGCTGTTTGATGTTACGATTATCAAATAATCAGTTTTTAAAGTGTTTGGATTTGCGTTTTAAGTTGCAAAATGATAAAATAACAACTTATTGTAGAATATGTGGGTTGCAAAAATGCTCGGATAATCTGAGAGTCGTGATACACTTTCAGATTGAAGTATTTCGACGGTACGATCGAAATCCCAATCGGATAAAACTCAGAGAAAACGAACAATGAATATGGAATATGTTCCTGATTTTTTGTGTACCCATCAATGACCAAAACGGCGGGTAATTATTTGGCGGGTAACCGCCAAAATGGCCAACCGCCAAAAAATAACTATAAGTCGAATTCAACTACATTTAGGGTCCAATTCGGATCATCCGAATTCGGGTCCAATTTCGGATTCATCCAGCCAGGGGCTGCCGCCCCTTGTACAACGCTACCAGGGGCTGCCGCCCCTGGAACCCCCGCTATCGGGGGCGCTGCCCCCGAACTCCCGGTAATTAATCTTAAACAATATTGAACAAGTGTGCACTCCGCACCAACCCAACTTTATATTTAGTGAGTTAATAAACAATTACACAATACATAGTTGAAAAAGATAATTACAAATAAAAAGATAATGCACTATAAATAAATTTCTAGTTTATGCAACAAACTTTAACGTATGCTTTACAATCATACATTATAAAGGAATGATTTTTTTTATCGGATTTAAACTTTAAAGTATGCTTTACAATCAAAATCTTATAGTCAAAAGATTGTTTATTTTAATCGGATGTCACGAAGGGAAATTGCTTGGGTATCTATTTGAACCTAAAGGGTAAAATTAGCTGATAAGGAAATTAGATTGGTGTAATTAGCTTTGCGACTTTACGTTGGATTCTTCCTTTTAGACTAGATCTTGTTGTTGTTAGTCATCGCATGATGTTGTCTTTTTAACGTTTTAAGCTTTTTGTTAGTGACTGGTTTAAAAAAATGAATTATTTTTTTAAAATATTAAAAAATATATTAATCTATCGGGTCCAAATATCACTGTTTTTCAATTTTTTTAATTACAAAATTCTCTTAAAAAAGTCACATTTTTAAAGAGGCATTTTGGTTGGTTAAGGGTCCATTTTTAGCAGGTTTGGAGTGGCGTCCATTATTAATATTATTAAAAAAATACATGGTCAGAATGGGTGCACCGACCCTATCACTCACTATTACTTATATTTACTACAAACTCCTATGCCACAATGCTCTGCCACGTGTTTTTCTATCTATTAATCTATGTATAATAAAATGTAATATAAATTGAAAATAAATGAAAAGGGTATATAGTAAAATATAAAATACAACAAAAGATATAATGTATAATAGTAAAAGATAAAAATGCTAGAACCTATTGACTTTTATAGATATTTCCTATCGAATCAAGACATGTTGGGTAAAATAAAGAGCAGCAACAGAAGTATTGTGTGAAATTGTGAAAAAAAAGGTACCACAGAAACTAAAAGGAAAATGCTATAAAGTAGCGATAAATCCTGCTACGTTGTATGGAACAAAATGTTGGCCGAGTAAGAAGGATATTGAGAGGAAGATGGAGGTAGCAAAAATAAAGATGCTACGATGAACCAGAGGCGGATCTAGAAATTTTTGTCGTTGGTGTCACTTTTTTAGAGCAAGTTTAATAGTTTTTGAAGTTTTTCTAAAATAGATCGGGTCACCAAAACGAGTTGTCAACACAAAATTAACAAATAACAAAAGTTTTCTAATTAAAAAAATACTAAGAAGCGTGAAGACGGTGAACGCCGATTAGGGTTTTTTCATAAAATTAGACCGGTTCTTCAAATAAGGTTTGGGCTTAATTTTTTTTGGATTTTTTTTAGATCTTTTGGACTTGTTATTCATTTTTTTGCTTGTTGTCTCATCTTCTTTTTAAATTCTATTAGTTTGTTTTTATTTTTTTGATTAGAACCCAGTAATATTTTAATAAATTTATATAATAAAGACGATAAATATAAGTTCGATATGTATATAATACTTTTATAAATTTTTTGTAGGCGTCACTTCTATAAAATCTCAGGTGTCACTCGAGTTTTTGATACATACATAACTCAGTATTTTAAAATTTTATCGGTGTAGAGTGACACCATTCTAATTAATTAGGTCCGCCCATGCGATGAACATGCGGTAAGATCTTGTTGGATAGAATACCAAATGCATTAACTAGAAATGCATTAGGACTAGCACGGATTTCAGAAAAAAAAAAATACGAGAAATAAGACTAAGGTGGTATCGTCATGTACAAATGAAAGCTCTAATAGCACCCGACTGATCTCACGATTAAAATGAATGGGATGAACTGTGTAATCAGTGGTTAAGAAATATGTGTATGAGCTACATCACTTATCTTCTATTATAGATTCCACCATATATTCTTAGATAATCAATTATTATTTTTGCTTATTTTGGTCTTCATTGCTATTTTGAGTACTTAATTTATTTAAAATTTTGTAAATTTCATTTTTATGAATTTCTCTCTTCGTTTGTATCATGAACATTGCATCGTTAAATGTTTTAAAATGGAAACAGGAGTTAGCTTCTCCAACTGCAGGGGAGAGTAAGTAAACCATGCAAATAAATGATATGTCACATTCTGTTGTTGGGTTCTGACCAAAGCATAAATAAAAAGCATATTCCCCCAAACCAAAATATGTAATATATATATATATATATATATATATATATATATATATATATATATATATATATATATATATATATATATATATATATATATATATATGTTGTTTTGTGATTATGATATTATACCTCTACCGTCACAATCTCTAATCATGATGGGCCTTCAATTCCCATCTTGAATGTTACGCATACACGCGCACGCGCGCACACACATAAAATTTTTCGAAAGAAATTATGGAAGACGAATCTCACCGTGACACAAACTGACAAACCGCTCCATGGTTAATAAAAAGTGTTGTCGTGAGAGTTTCATGTTTTGTTGCCCGTTATTTAGCTTCTCTACTTTTTTTTAAGAAGTATTTTTGTCGTTTAAAAAATCATAACATGAGAATTACAACCGTGTAGATAATTTATCGATCTATAAAAATATAAAACTCTCTAATCATAATAAGATACAACTAAGTATAAAATATGACAATTGCATGTAATATTCCTGGACCTGGTTGTTTTTAGTCTGAAATTTTTGCACTTTGGTTGGACCCAAAATCTGTGATCAATTGCCTATCAACCATCAAGTAATCAATAAAATCTTTATATAAATAGGGAAGAGAACATATATTACATCCTAGTTGCAGGTATCCGTTCTAAACAATAATCAGATTCCTCCTTCACTCTTACCCATCAAATACATTTACATCAACTACATATGTTCATGTACCGTAGTTAAAATCTTATTGCGAGTTAGCCACGTACCAATGGTTCGGACGAATCCAATAGATGAATTGCAAGATTGTGTCGTTGCAGGTCTTCGTGTTCACCCTCCAAAGGTGTGATAAATCTCTTTGTACAATGACACCATGATCAAGAAGCATAACAACATAGAGAAGATGTCTGGTACATAGAATCAGAGACTGTTCGGAGCAGAAATATGTATAGAGTCCTGCAAATAATGACTTATGCACAAAGAAAAACAAATAAAATAAACTTGATTCAAAATTTAATCAAACTCCTTAAAAGATAGACAGACATTTCTAGTATCAACCAATATTAGTCAGAACAATTATCCGTTGTATATTACCACCACATACTACAGAACCTATTGAAATAGCCATCTGTAACAATGAGGTGTTGTTTGTTTTTTAAGAGACTAAATGTCTGAAGTTTTTTTCATGTCTGCAGTTAGACTAAAATATCTTTCCACGTGAAGATATAAGTGCTTAAAAAAAGCTTATTGACCTTGTCATTAGGCTCCTTGTTCAACCTAGTATATAGTTCATCAGACGTACCACCTTAAACGAAACATATTATCTATTGTTATTGACATTGATAATTACTACATAAATGTTACAACTTACAAGCATTCCAAGCAATCCATGCTACCGAAAAATGATGATAACAAATCTATAACTTCACATTTTGTTTGCCAGAACTGAAACAAAACAATAATATATCTACAACCATAAAAGTCGGTATCCCCACAGTTGATCAAATGGAATTCTGTTTACAACCATTTTTTATTTTCATACAAATAAGATGCGTAACACGCAAACTACACAACAAAAAAAAGATGTTTTTAAGCAGAGTACCAAAAAGCAATAGCAGCAAAAATTTGATTTCATAGCTTCTTGGAAGAAGAAAATGGAACAGAAAGCACTGCACATCTTCTATTGTTAACTTATTGAGAAAACTATCTGTTGGATACCTAAGCATACACATATTTTATCATATATTGTTAACTTTTTTTAGACCATTATCAATTGGATAACTGGGCATGTAATTTCATTTCAAAGTTGCCCTCTAAAGTGATATAGGAAATACATTCTAAAATGATATAGAAAATACACTAATGAAAGAGAACTTTCTAAAAATAGAAACCAACACCATCATCTATAAAGCTTTAATAATAAATATATAAGTAAAATCTATATGGACACCACTGTCTATTGCACCAAGCAACCTTCCATCTGAAAAAGATCAAAATGGCATCTACATGATCCACAATTTCCTTGCTCTAAACAACTTTCCCAACATCCATAACCACTGTATTAGAAATATTTGTGAAATTAAAACATGCCAGTTATGTAAACTATAATGTCAGAAAGAATAAGAAACAGAAAGCTCTTCAGATAGAGCTATTCAGAAGATAAATTAAACACCTATCCAGCTTCATTGGGAAAATTAAGTGATTGTTTCGACAAATGGGGAACGACCTCAATAAAACCCTTCTTTGGTTTTGGTATCTCGTAAACATCCATCACCTTTTGTCCTTTGCTTTTGGGCTTCAAGAAACACAATAGAGTAATGTTGAAGTAAGACAAAATTTACATAAAAGAATAATCATACAAATCGTTTTGGGCATCTTGGTATTTCTCTTGACGCCAATTCTAACATATGCTAGAAGGTCAATAACTCAATATCATAGTTTTCTACTTCTTTGGTCGTTGTAAAAATGATAGCTTTCTCTTTCTGTGATCACTGTGAAGAGATACACGTGTGAAAAGTGAGATACCAAAAACACAGTTTGAGCGGGAGAAGCAGAAGCAATCTTGTCAGAAGGATGGGATTCAGATGCAATTCTTAGACTATCTACAACAGTCGTTTTTAACTTTGGTTTATTGTCAAGTGAAGGATTATATATAAACTTTTACCGCTCAAACTCGTCTAAATTCGTATTATCCAAATAGTTGCTCTCGTTCTTTCAATTCTCACTTCCTTTCACCATAATTTTTTTACGTGACCCATATCCTCTTTTCTCCCTCTCTCTGATCTCTCTCTCTCTGTGTGTGTCTATATATATATATATATATATATATATATATATATATATATATATATATATATATATATATATATATATATATATATATATATATGTATATAAACTCAGGTTCATCAGCGTACCTATGAGATTCCAACGTACCCAGCGTACCATAATGTGAATGATCATTCACATATATTTTTTTTAATAGACATATATAAGACAACATTATAAGACTTTTTTTCAAAAGAAGTAACATCATAAATCTTGTGAATGGTAAAAAAAGATCATGTGAATGGTCATTCACACCATTCACATAGTGTGAAATGATCATTCACATGGATGACCATTCACATAAATATGCATTGACCATTCACATAATTTTTAAGGACACAGAAAGTGTGAATCTATGTGAAATTCATATATCATGCGTATAACATTAAATTAAACATGGTTATGTGAAAAAAAAAATTTAAAAAGTTTTTTAAGGTTGGTACCTTCGGGTGCACTTGATTTCGAGATGTACTTATTTGAACCTGGCTATATATATATATATATATATATATATATATATATATATATATATATATATATATATATATATATATATATATATATATATATAGAGGGGGGTTCAATGGAAAACCACCATGCACCTGAAAACTTGTGAAAACCGCTCTGCACCACCACAAATGCATCAAATTCCCCACGCGATGCATCAAAATCCCCGCGTGATGCATCAAATTTCCTGCGTGATGCATCAAAATCCCGCGTGATGCATAACGTTATTTACGATCATGCCACCGCGTTTTTCATGAAATGCACCTAATCGGACGGTATGCGTAGGTTTCCATAGTTTTCAGGTGCATAGTGGTTTTCCATTGAACTCACCCCTATATATATATATATATATATATATATATATATATATATATATATATATATATATATATATATATATATATATATATATATATATATATATATATCTGTGAGAATGTAAGAACCACTCTAAATATTGTGAATTTAATGTATAAAATTATGCCTTGATGATAAAATTTATACATTTGATAAATGTATGCATTTTATGTAAACATTTACGCATCACATGATAAACTTGTGTATTTTATGTAAGTTATGCATTTGACAAAATTTGTGTATTTAATGTTCAATTTTGTGCATTTAGTATATAATTTAATGAATTTAAAATTTAAAGGTAATTTTAAATTGTAAAAACATGAGAAATAAAGATAAGAAAATGAGGTTAATTAATAAAAATTTTCTTTGTTTTTAAATTTGTCTTTTTACGTATCCGTTTTTGGATGATACAATGGAGTGTTTGATTATTATTGAAATAGGCAAAAATAGTGATGACGATATTAATTTATTAAATCATTATGTGATATAAATAAATCGTCAACCCTTGATACCATCGCCTAACCCAAACAAACATGCAATTACAAACAAAACCATTAAAACATAGAGCCATAGAGGAATCTGCCCAACCAAACCTACAAAAGAATCCAAATCCTACCTTTTAATTACTGGGCAAATTAACAATAAAGGTACCATAGAATACAAAAACTGATAATAAAGATAATGCGTAAATTTTTAGGCAAAAGAAGATAACATAAAATTCAATTTTGACAAAAAAAGTATTTATGACCAATTAAGAATATAAACTTCTAATTTATGCTTCTTTTTTTGGTAAAAGAATAATATTTGATTATTATTCGTGGCCTAAAATTTGAATTTCATTTTCTTTATCAGCAAAATAGAATTTTACATTATCTTTGTCAGCCAAAAACTTTTACAATACCTTTAGTGTCAAACTTTGTATTTTATATTAACTTTGTTGGTAATTTTCCATTTCGAGTAACCACACATTTCAAGTGTTTTGTTGGGGTTTCAAATCCATCGAGCAAAATCATAACTACATTATTTACTTTTTACACTTAAACTCAAAGTCAACTTGCTAAAAATCCTAAAAAGCCTCTGTTAAACGAGTTCGAGCTGGGGATCAAAGTTACTAAACGCATGAGCTTATACAAACGTATATAATATGAATTAAATATACTTACATAAAGAATCATATTTAATAATTTTTATAATAAATAATATATAATTAAAATAATTAAACAATAAGTTAAGTTAACAAACGATTTAAGAACCTTCACACTATCGTAAGAAACAAAATCATTCTCTCTCTGTGTGTGTATATATCGTGATCTACGATGTTGATGTTATAAAGGTTAACTATTGCTAATTACATACTGGAAAAAAAATGGAGGCAACAGCGGTTAAGGTTGTGATCACCATTGTTATGGTTGTGATAGTGAGGTGGGGATGGAAATTACTAAACTGGGCATGGTTGAAGCCAAAGAAGCTAGAGAAGTGGCTTAGAGAGCAAGGGTATAAAGGTAATTCGTATAAGCTGTTTATCGGTGACCTCATAGAGTTTGCAACAATGGTGAAGGAAGCTAAAACAAAGCATATTCCAATCACCCACGACATCATTTCATATTGTGTTCCGTTTGATAATCACATCATCACAAAATATGGTATTCTTCTTTTCTTTTTCTTTTTCTCTTTCTCTGTATTTTAATTTGTTTATGAAATGGATAAAACGCAAATAAGATCTGTCGTAACGAGTTAGGTGATACCCACCCGAAGGGTGAGAGGCTTTGTCACGTCCCACCAAGGTCGGCGGGCACACTGCCATGCCTAGCCGGCCCCGATGAAATGCTCCCGGCTCAGCCTTTTACCCTGCCAACGACTTTTTCCTTTTTTTTTTACATTTAAACGATCAAATGACCAAAATTTCTAATAAAAATTTTAAGAAAGATAGACAAATTAAAAAAAGTGGGTATTTCTAACATAATAATATGAAAACGATGGAGAGAGACAAGATGATGTAGTACTATGTGAATAGAAAAATAGAAATTAAGAATGGTGGATATACCATCCATAAGGTGGAGAGAGTACCCATCCCTCCTAAATCTCATCGTTCTGTATAATTGAACGTCACATCAGTTTTTCTCTTTCAATTTTCTCTATCTTTGTACATTAAAAATACTTATCCTTTTATTCCAACATCCTAACCCATTAAATTTAGAGAGAGAGAGAGAGAGAGAGAGAGAGAGGAATCTGCATCGGGGAGGTGAAGCCGAGGAGGGGTGGGTTCAGTCAGAGCCAAGGTAGCCGGGGTGGTGATCCTGGCGAGGCCATACTAGGTGGCGAAGCCGCTCACCCTTAGGGATGACCGTTTACACTTGTGGTCAATTGTTAGATCAAAATTCCCAATTTTTGTATGTAGCTTAAATGCTTAATTCATGATCAACAAGTAAACAAGGGGTCGACCATGTATCATTCGATCTAAAAACTTAAATGAATATGTGCATCATGATTGTTATGGTTTTAAACCCAATAAGAATGGCTTAAAAAAATTCGAGTATTTCGAGTTGAGATTTTAAGGAGTTTGAACCCGAGCTGCATACAAAAAAATAAAAAACTAAGAAAGCAGACGTTCGAGTTTTTTGAGTCGAGCTCGAGTCTACATTTTAAAAGCTTGTCAAGATTTCGAGCCGAGCTCAATCTTGGCTTTGACTCATTTGCAACAGCAATTCATAAATTTGTTGTTTGGACTTTGGCAGGGAAAAAGACATTTATGTGGTTCGGGCCAACCCCAAGGATTTACATAAGGGAACCAGAACTGATAAAGGAGATATTGTCGAGGCATACCGAGTTTCACAAGCCACAACCTGAACCATTACGCGATAGCATCGTCGGCGGACTCGTAGTTTCCGAGGGTCACAAATGGATCAAACATCGGCAAATAATCAACCCCGCTTTCCATCTTGAAAACATTAAGGTCAGCTAGAACTAAAGACTTGAGGCAAAACTAATTACTTACAAATTAAGCCAACATCTATTAATGGGTGATATCCGTATAATTTCATCATTAGAATCTAAAGAAATTTGTTGGTTTGATGGGTTTATAGAGTATGTTCTTGGCTATCTGTTCAAGTTGTAGCGATATGATCAACAAATGGGAACACCTGACTGCCGAATCTGGTGTGGTAGAAGTTGATGTGTGGCCTTATATCGATAACTTGGCCGGAGACGTTATTTCACGAACAGCATTTGGCAGCTGTTATGAAGAAGGACAAAAGATATTTAAAATCCAGAAAGAACAAATCGATCTTATGTTCGAGGTGTTGTTTACGATTTATCTTCCTGGAGGAAGGTAACAAACTAATAATAACAAATATGCATGATTTGATCATGTTTAATCGTATATGAGTTTAGTTTGTTCGTTTCGAAATGTAGGTTTATACCCACGAAAGCTAACCAGAGGTTTCAAGAAAATCGCAACGAGCTTAAAGCTACATTGAGTGGTATAATTGATAAGAGGAAGAAAGCAATCCAGATGGGAGAAGGCAACTGCAACGACCTGCTTGGGATTTTGCTTCAATCGAACTCGAAGGAGATTGAAGAAGATGGTGTTGGAATGAGTATGGAAGACGTGATCGAAGAATGCAAACTATTTTATATTGCTGGATCCGAAACAACCTCGAATTTGATTGTTTGGACAATGGTTTGTTTAAGTTTGCATCAAGAATGGCAAACGCAAGCTCGACAAGAGATTATGCAAGTTTTCGGTAGTGGAGAACTCCATTTTGACGGACTAAAGAATCTCAAGATTGTGACGATGATACTAAACGAAGTTCTTAGGCTATACCCACCCGCAGTCTTTGTTCTACGAGCTACTTCCAAGGTTACGCAGTTAGGAGACATGACGATACCATCGGGTATGCAAATAATTATACCTATAATCCATGTCCATCATGACCGTGAAATATGGGGCGAAGATGCAACAGAGTTCAAACCTGAAAGGTTCTCGGAAGGAGTTGCGAATGCGACAAAGGGTCATGGTTCGAGTTCATTTTTGCCATTCACCGGTGGTCCTCGGGTTTGCATCGGACAAAACTTTGCCATCACAGAAGCCAAAGCGGCCATAGCAAAGATTCTCCAACGATTCTCGTTTGAG
Source organism: Centrapalus pauciflorus (assembly GCA_020465985.1). Classification (NCBI taxonomy): domain Eukaryota; kingdom Viridiplantae; phylum Streptophyta; class Magnoliopsida; order Asterales; family Asteraceae; genus Centrapalus; species Centrapalus pauciflorus. The sequence goes on from JAANYP010004763.1 coordinate 51,857, forward strand.
CTTTCTCCGTCTTACAAACATTCTCCTCTCTTTGTGTTCACCGTTCCACCCCAATTCGGTGCTCCTTTGATTTTACGCAACATATGACAGTCTTCACTCTACAATAAGGAGTTACAGAAAATCTTGGTATCATTTTCCTTCAAGAAAGGATAGCAGTTTTAATAAATGCATTTGTTATATACGAAAACCAATGACAAATAACAAGGATAAATGTCTAAATGATTATTATATGAGGTATGCATTGTCAACGACTATAATGGCTATTGTCAATGGATCATTTTAGTAAGTTAACGGATGGAAGGAAGGACAACAACGTTATAAAAAAAAGCTGATATTTGGACCGAGAATTAAAGAAACATAAAACATTTGGATCAAGGACACAAGTATTGAATAGATCAGGGACTAATTTCGTAATTCAGAATAAATAAAACTCTTGGTGGCACACTTAGAATCATATATAAACGTCAACGGTGATAAAAGTACTCTCTTTTCATCTGGAAAAAAATGGTAGCAACAGTGGGTAAAGTTGTGATCGGCATTCTTATAGCTGTGATTTTGAGATGGGGATGGAAAGTACTAAACTGGGCCTGGTTGAGACCAAAGAAGCTAGAGAAGTTGCTGAAAGAACAAGGGTATAAAGGTAATTCATACAGGTTCCTGAAGGGTGATATTACAGAGTTTGGAAAATTCGTTAAGGAAGCTAGATCAAAATCTATTCCAATCTCCCATGATATCTCTTCACATGTTATGCCCTATGAACACCATATCTTCCAAAAATATGGTATGTTTTCTCTACTAATTGTTTTAGAATAAAGGACCTTTATTCGGTTATAATCGAAGTTCTAAATTCGTAACTGTTTCACAGGTAAAACATCGTATACATGGTTCGGGCCAAACCCAAGGGTTTTTGTCACGGACCCAGAACTGATCAAGGACATATTTTCAAGAACCAACGAGTTTTTGAGGCCGGATCGGGAGCCACTCCGGGACAACATCGTTGGTGGACTTGTTATCGCGGAGGGTCAAAAATGGATCAAACATCGTCAAATAATCAACCCAGCATTTCATCTTGAAAGTATCAAGGTTGGTGTAGTTTTTTAAATCCATTTTGATTTTTCAATTCAAGTTCTAAAGCAATTTGTTGTGTTTGATGTGTGTATAGAGTATGTTTTCTGCAATTTGTACAAGCTGTAGTGAAATGATCAAGAAATGGGAACTGCTACTCACTTCTGGAAGAACTAGTATAGCCGAGATCGATGTGTGGCCGTATATTGATAACTTGGCTGGAGATGTCATTTCACGTGCGGCATTCACTAGCAGTTACGATGAAGCACAAAAAATATTCCAAATCCAGAAGGAACAAATGGAACTTGCAATCCAACTGCTGTTCATTTTTTATCTACCCGGTGGAAGGTAATAAGTAATAACGATTCTAGTAATGTTTTCTAAACTATATTGTTAAGATGGTTCAATTCATACTTAATTAGGTTTATACCTACGAGTGCAAACAAAAAGTTTCAAGAAAATCGCAACAAGCTTCAAGCTTTGGCGAGGGGTGTCGTCGACAAGAGGATGAAAGCAATAGAATCCGGAGAATGTAGCAATAATGATTTGCTTGGGGTTTTCCTGGAATCTAATTTCAGGAAAATCAAAGACGAAGGAATTGGAATGAGCATGGAAGAAGTGATCGAGGAATGCAAACTATTTTACATTGCTGGATCCGAAACAACCTCAAGTTTGATTGTCTGGACCATGGTTTGTTTGAGTTTGCATCAAGAATGGCAAATCAAAGCTAGACAAGAGATTTTGCAAGTTTTTGGTACTGGAGAATTACATTTCGAAGGGTTAAAGCATCTTAAGATTGTGACGATGATACTAAACGAGGTTCTTAGGTTGTACCCACCAGCAACCAATATTTTACGAGTTGCCCCCAAGGAGACGAAGCTAGGAAACATGATGTTACCGTCGGGTGTGCAAATAACGATACCTATATTACATGTTCATCACGATCGTGAAATATGGGGAGAAGATGCAACAGAGTTCAAACCTGAAAGATTCTCAGAAGGAGTGGCAAATGCAACAAAGGGCAGAGGGTCAGGTTCTTTTTTGCCGTTTGGTGCTGGTCCTCGGATTTGCATCGGGCAAAACTTTGCCATGACGGAAGCAAAAGCAGCCATAGCAAAGATCCTGCAACAGTTCTCCTTTGAGCTTTCTCCGTCTTACAAGCATTCCCCTTTCGCTGTGTTCAGTCTTCCACCCCAGTTCGGTGCTCATTTGATTTTACGTAAAATTTGATAATCTGCATTTCATAGATTATTACAATGAGTTTCAAATATAAACTCACAGTTTATCAAGTATCAAGATCTGTATGTTTTAGCAATACAATTAAGGCAACGGTGATATACTTATGAAACTAATACACTTTATGAAGAAAACTTGTTCTGCTGTAATGTTTGTTGCATTAAAAAAAAAATTTTTGATCCAAAAATAAGTTACTTTTTAACTCGTAAAAACATGAATTAGCTTCATTGCATCATCTAATTATATTATTATGTGTTTATTGATACAAAATGAACGTGTGTATGAATATTATAGTTACAAAAATGAAACTAAAAGTTATATTGAAATAACAAAAAGGAAAAAAAGAAAATTAAGATAGAAAGAAAATGGGTTAAATAAGAAAATAAGAATTAGAAAGAGAGTGAAATAAGAAACCATTTTGTTAGATGACAGTATCAATATATCAATAAGTACAAATTAAAACTAAACTAATATCAATTGAATTTTTATGGTATTATTCTAACTTGTTTTAGTCGAACCTTTTTCGAGCTCAAGTTCGTGCTCAAATATAAAAGACGCATATGACAAATCAAGTTTGAGTTTGTAAGGACTCAAGCTCGAAACTTTATCGAGCCTTATGTATGTCTAATATTTTTGGGCTGAACTTGAATCAAACTTAATTTATTGAACATAATCAATATAGAAACTTTTCGACGATTTGCTCTTTCAAGTAAATCTTGTTCTACGAAACATTCGGGAAGGAAGTAATCACATAAAAAAATGGAAAAAAAATGCTTTAATCACTTAATGACTTGTCCTATATGTTGTATTGTATTCAGTCGTCGTGCAAATTAGTTCTAGAAAAACCTATCAAAAGCTGAGTGTTCGTTCAATCAAATAACATAATAGCAAGAATATATGAAGAATCGATCATACTTGGACTATTAATGAACTTGAAAAATTGGATAAAAGAACATTACCTTTCTACTTTTAAACAATCAAAGGGCATTTGGCTTGTGAAATAGAATTTGAATTTAATTTATAGGATACAGTAGTTGTTTGGTTAGGAGATGAAATTAGTTTAAGACTAGCTAAGTTCGTTTGAAATTCTAAGAATCTAAATTCAACGACAAATATATAGATATGATAGATTCCTTCAATCATAGATATTGATGGAATTTAAACACATTTTTATTCATTGTTTATGTAATACAAATTTCAAAATACACTATAAGCAAATATTAATTTCTTCAAAATTCATTTCGTGAGTCAAACACCCTCTTAGATTATATAAAAATTATAGGGACTTACAAATAGTTACGAATGTCGAACAGTAGTCTTATGCTGTACACAGAATCCTTTAGCTTTGTATAAACTGATTAAACTCCTACAAAAAGCAAAAGCATTATGAAATACAGAACTTGAATACTAGTGGAAGGATTTTGGACAAAGAGTAAAGGAATTAAACTATTGGACTACAATTGAAGGTTTTTGAATATATCAGGGACTACTTTTGTCATTTAGTATTGTGTAGTTTCTTACTTCTTAATGGATCAGGCACTCCTTTTGTCATTTGTCAACGCTTAATAATTGAATTAGTGCTCTCTTCATCTGGAAAAGAAAATGGTGGCAGCGGTGGGTAAAGTTGTGATCACCATTGTTCTAGTAATGATGGTAAGGTTGGGATGGAAGGTACTAAACTGGGTATGGTTGAAGCCAAAGAAGCTAGAGAAGTGGCTGAGAGAACAAGGGTATAAAGGTAATTCATACAAGCTGTTGGTTGGTGACATCATAGAGCTTGCAACAATGGTGAAGGAAGTTAGATCAAAGTCTATCCCAATATCCCATGATATTGCTTCACATGTTCTGCCATTTGATTACAATATATTTAACAAATATGGTATCATTCTTCACTTCATTGATGGTTATAGACTATAGGAGCTTCTGTTATAGAACTTAAAGATTTGTCACTGTTTGGCAGGTAAAAAGTCGTTTATGTGGTTCGGCCCAAACCCGAGGATTTTCATCATGGACCCAGAACTGATCAAGGAGATATTATCAAGACCTGACGAGTTTCAGAAGCCACACCCGGAGGCATTCCGCGATAGCATCGTTGGTGGACTTGCAATCGCAGAGGGTAACGAATGGACCAAACATCGTCAAATAATTAACCCAGCCTTTCATATCGAAAGTATCAAGGTTGGTGCCTTCTTTCCTTAAACCCATTTCTAATCTTTAAAATCTAAAGCAATTTTTTTGGTTGATGTGTGCGTAGAATATGTTCTTGGCAATTTGTTTGAGCTGTAATGAAATGATTAATAAATGGGAACTACTCACTGCCACAAATAGTGTGACAGAAGTCGATGTGTGGCCTTATATCGATAACTTGGCTGGAGAAGTCATTTCAAGAACGGCATTCAGTAGCTGTTTTGAGGAAGGACAAAAAATCTTTCAAATCCAAAAGGAACAAATGGAACTCGCAATCCAACTACTGTTCATCCTTTATGTTCCTGGAGCAAGGTAACAATGGTTCCAATCTAATAATATAGAATGGACATGTAGTTTCTAACTTGGTTTGTCACGGATGTAGGTTTATACCTACAAGAGCAAACAAGAAATTTATCAAAAATCGTAATGAGCTTCACGCACTGCTGAGAGGGATAATAAACAAGAGGAAGAAAGCAATCGAGATGGGAGAATGCAGCAGTGATGACTTGCTTGGAATTTTGCTAGAATCAAATTGCAAAGAAATGAAGGAAGATGGAGTTGGAATGAGCATGGACGATGTGATTGAAGAATGCAAGTTATTTTACATTGCTGGCTCCGAAACAACTTCAAATTTGATTGTCTGGACCATGGTTTGTTTGAGTTTGCATCAAGAATGGCAAATCCAAGCTCGACAAGAAATCCTACAAGTTTTTGGTACGGAAGAACTCAATTTCGAAGGCCTAAAGCATCTCAAGATTGTGAACATGATACTAAACGAGGTTCTTCGGTTATACCCACCAGCAGTACAGGTTATACGAGCTACTCCCAAGGAGACAAAGCTAGGAAACATGATCATACCATCGGGTATGCAGATAACAATACCTATACTCCATGTCCATCATGACCGTGAAATATGGGGCAAAGATGCGACAGAGTTCAAACCTGAAAGATTCTCGGAAGGAGTTGCAATTGCAACAAAGGGCAGAGGATCGAGTTCGTTTTTGCCATTCACTGGTGGTCCTCGGGTTTGCATCGGGCAAAACTTTGCCATGACAGAAGCAAAAGCAGCCATAGCAAAAATTCTCCAAAGGTTCTCCTTTGATCTTTCCCCATCTTACAAGCATTCTCCTTTCACTGTGTTCACTATTCCACCTCAGTTTGGTGCTCACTTGATTTTAAATAAAATCTGATAGGCTGCATTACATAGACAATGTCATAAATTACAATTCAGCAACAATTATTCAAGCACAAGTTCGATGCTAAATTGAGTTTACATAAAATCTGATAATCTGCATTTCATAGAGTAGACTACATCATAAGTTACAAATTCAGCAGTAATAATTGAAGTATATGAACTTAATTCAGTAAATCAATAATGCATCTCAATAATATATGTATAATCATATGCTATAAATGTTATTACGCAATTCACATAATACATGCATCTGTTCTCTTCTTAGTTCTGTAAAACTGATCATGAATGTGAAGATCATCAATTACACCAATGCATATAACTATCGTATTAACAAGCGACTAAATATTTGACTTTCATAGAACGATATCATGTGATGATCAACAAACGGTGTAGCATGATCTGGTAATTTCTAACTTCTAAACAGTATGATTAAGGCAGAATTTGCTAGTAATCGACTTACGAACACAACATTTTGGTTCTCCCCTTGAGCTAGGGTTTGACTGGTTTGTGTAGAAATGGTGTTGCTCTCCTTGAGGTCTCCACTCTCCACTATATGTCAGCATTGCCTGTTTCGACTGCTATTAGTAACGCTGACGTTGCTGTGCGTGATCTGGTTACGACGAGTGTGATTTCGAATTTCCTCTTCCTGATGTCATGGTTGTGAATTGAGGTTTGAATAGTCCAGTTTGCAATTGAAATATACGGTGATTTGGTGGTGGTCGGCGGTTGTGTTTCCGGCGAGTGTGTTGATGCCACGACATCACTCATCGAGAACACATTACCCCTGGCTATGTTCCATATTCGTCACAACCATGAAATACGAAATGATTTGGATGGAAATGGAATTTGTATTTGAACGATTGGAATTCAAAGGGAGTTTTCAATGTTTTATAAAAACAAGTTGTTTACTGCATTAAACATTAAAATTGAAATCCAATTCCATCAAAATCCATTTCTTAAACTAAATGCTTCCTTAAAGTTTTTAATAAAACTAAAAACATTATGAATTTTAAGATTACACATTTAAAAAATGAAAATGTATTTAAATGTGTTATAAATAGTTTTTGCGTTTTCTTTTTTCACCCACCATTATCAGTTATCACATAGATTGTGGTGACCGGATAAAAAACAAAAGATGAAAACCTCCAAAAATATATAAGTTATTTTAAAAGCTAAAAACTGAAAATATCAAAAAACAATGAATCTAAACGCATTCTCCAGAACCTTTGTTTTCAATGAAAATTTTAGCCGAAAACAAAATAACTAAACGGTGCTAACGATTGTAAGTTATTTGGTAACAATTTGTTTTCAATTGTATAAAAAAAATCATATGATAGTTAAATAAAAATAATACAAATTTACACTAAAATGTCCGGAAAAGCCAACTACTTTTGTCACTTATTCCGATGTCCCTAAATTGAAAAAATAAAATAAAATAAAATGAATTGACACATTCACATTGTTATATTATTAATAATACTATGTTGCTCTTGATGGCATCGTCGCCTAAAATGCAGATCTTATAAAAGTTAAACTGGTTGTTAATACACTTTTTTTCATCTGTAAAAAAAAAAAAAAAAAAGATGAAGGTAACAGTGGGTAAGGTTGTAATCGCCATTGTTGTAGCTGCGATGGTGAAATGGGTATGGAAAGTACTCAATTGGGCATGGTTAAAACCAAAGAAACTGGAAAAATGGCTTAGAAATGAAGGGTATAAAGGTAATTCATACAAGCTGTTAATGGGTGATATCATAGAGCTTGCAAAGATGATGAAGGAAGCCAAGTCAAAGTCCATTCCAATCTCACATGATATTGCTTCACTGGTTTTGCCCTTTGATCATCATATTATCACCAAATATGGTACCTTTTTTTTTTATCTTTTTCTTTTTTACTTATGATTTTATTCGAATTTAGGACAATCGAAGAATGGTTTGCTTCGATTTGGTATAAGAATACTTAGATTTCTTGGGATTCACTGAAATTTGCATTTAAAATCTTGTGTTTAGTTTGTAAATTTCAGTAAAGAATCCCAGAATTTCATAAATCTCTTCCCTCTTTGTTATATAAAAACTCAACCTCCCCCTTAAGATTTTAAATCTCAGTTACCTTGCATTCTTTAGATTAACAAATTTTTTCTATAAGATAATGCAGAATCTTAGACAAAATCCTGACAAATGTAAATGCTGCATAATACAATTCCATTAACAAAATGCAAATCCTAGAGAAAAAATCTGCGAACCGAACGCCCCTTAGTTGTTTGGTTAGATTTTGAAATTGATATAGAGAAAAGATGATTCCATTTGTAAGTGTAATGAATCGAAAACTAAACCAAACTGGATTTTCTAGGAAAAAATGTGTTTATGTGGTTCGGGCCAAACCCGAGGATGTACGTGACAGACCCAGAACTAATAAAGGAGATATTATCGAGACCCAACGAGTTTCAGAAGCCACATCCCGACCCATTTAACGACAATGTCATTGGTGGACTTTTAGCCTCCGAAGGTCCCAAATGGACCAAACATCGAAAGATAATCAACCCGGCTTTTCAACTTGAAAATATCAAGGTGAGCATCGGTTATACCCTTTTAACGTACCCATTTTAACATTCAGGTGTTATTTGTTTTTAAAAAAGTTAAATGTCTGAAGTCTGAAAACTACGTCTGAAATTAAGTAGAAACCTTAACATCTGAAAGTAAGATGCTCTTAATTGTAATTAATACAACTCTCATCCTCTTAAATTTCAGAGGGAAATTCAGATATTGCAACCTTTGAAGTCTGAAACTAAACAAACAATATACCTTTTTAAAATACTCTTGATGGAAAACAAATAAGGCCTTAAAGTCTAAAAGATTGTATTCGACTCGTGTAGGTGATGTTCTTGGCAATGTCCTCGAGTTGTAATGAAATGGTCGGTAAATGGGAATCGTTGATAGCGCAAAGTGATTCGGGTTTGGCAGAATTCGATGTGTGGCCATACATTAGTAATTTAGCTGGAGATGTCATTTCGCGAACCGCGTTTGGTAGTTCTTACGAGGAAGGAAGAAAAATATTCCAAATCCATAAGGAACAAATCGATATGGCTATCCAAATGATGTTGTTACTTCATCTTCCCGGAGGAAGGTAATTAAGATACCGAACGATGGTAATCTTAGGGGTTGTTTGTTTACTTCTTAATGGAATCATTAAGAAGTCATTCAAAGGTAAAATGACCTCTTAATGGTTCAACTAAGAGGTAAACAAACAAGTCATTAGTGACGTTTAATCGGATACTAATAATATAAGTTTATTTGGTTAAAATGTAGACTTATACCTACGAAGGCGAACAAGAAGTTCAAAAGAAACAGCGACGAGCTTCGGGTTCTTTTGTTAGGGATTATCAACAAGAAGAAAAAAGCGATCGAGATGAGAGAAGGTAGTTGTGATGACTTGCTCGGAGTTCTTTTGGAATCGAATTCAAAAGAGATTGAAGAGGAGGGAGTTGGAATGAGCATGGAAGATGTGATCGAAGAATGCAAGTTATTTTACGTAGCTGGATCCGAAACAACATCAAATCTAATCATATGGACCATGGTTTGTTTGAGTTTGCATCAAGAGTGGCAAACCGAAGCTCGAAAGGAGATTCTAGAAGTATTTGGTACCGAGAAACTTAATTTCGAAGGCCTAAAGCGGCTAAAGATTGTAACAATGGTTCTAAACGAGGTTCTTAGGTTATACCCACCAGCAGTCATGGTTAATCGAGCTACTACTAACGAGACGAAGCTAGGAAACATGACCTTACCGTCTGGGGTACACATAACCTTGCCGATAATCAAAGTTCATCATGATCGTGAAATATGGGGCGAAGATGCAACCGAATTCAAACCTGAAAGATTCTCGGAAGGGGTCTTGTGTGCGACCAAAGGTAAAGGGTTGTATTCCTTTCTACCGTTTTTGGGTGGTCCTCGGGTTTGTATCGGGCAAAACTTTGCCATGACTGAAGCAAAAGTAGCCGTAGCGACAATTATACAACGCTTCGCGTTTGAGCTTTCTCCGTCTTACAAACATTTTCCGAATGTCTACACTCTGGCACCGGTATTCGGGGTTCACTTGATTCTACGTAAAATCTAATAGGGTGTGAGTTTATGTTTCGAATCATAAGATTCAAATTGCAAAACTGATTCATGAATCGAAGCATGAATTTTTTCTATCTTTTTCTTGATGGCATTCTTCACATATATGATGTTCATGTCATCATATTTATGTCATAAGGTCAATTTATATACTATATAGTGTGTATATAATGTGGGGGTTCAATGGAAAACCACCATGTACTTGAAAACTTGTGAAAACCGTACTGCACCACCACAAATGCATCAAATTCCCCGCGTGATGCATCAAAATCTCGCGTGATGCATCAAATTTCCCGCGTGACGCATCAAAATCTCGCATGATGCATCACCTTATTTACGATCATGCCACCGCGTCACCTTATTTACGATCATGCCACCGCGTTACGACATGACATATGATGCTAATAACTTCATTTTCATAAAATTTTATTGTATTATAGAAATGACATATGACATGAATTGTTTTGTTTTATTATAATATATAAGTTTGAGTGAAACACCCATACAACTAATACGAGTATTTCGATACTATTATATGTTAATTTATACAGAGTACTTGCGGAAATACGATCAAAATTAAAACTTTTGCAATTAATAATCCTCAACGTGATTCCAAACACTTTGCATGAGACACAACAGAGTGTCGGAAATCACGGAGCAACGTAACTGGGGTTACAAGATTAAGTTATCAATTTAGTTACAAACGAATTAATAAACAGTAACTAATTCGCGTAAGTCCAAAAATGGAAGTCTGCTACTCCCGCCCCAATCATCAACAAAATGTTGAGCTCCTATCCGAGCTCCAAACGATATCTAACAACTCGGGCCAGCCGGGCCTTTGCCCTTAACAGAACCTGAAAAGAAATAACAACTATCGGGTAAACAACAAAGTTGTTTAGTGAGATTCTAGATTAAAGTACCATGCGATATATGAATGATGCCATGCAATGCCATGAATTCGACTAACAATTTTGGAGGCCAACTAACGGCTATAAGCTACCACATTGCGGTTACCATACACAAGCTTACCGTACAATGGGTTTACAATCTACTGCTCGATTACCACACCACAGGCTTATCGATATGCAGTTTACAATGATGCCATACGATTACCACCACAGGCTTATCGTTTTACAGGCAATAATGGTTACCACACTCAGGCTTACCATTATGATTCCGCTGGGTTACCACACTCAGGCTTACCGTCTCGGCGGAGAGGTCAAACGAACGAGCAACAACTTATCAACCGAGTGATAAACAATAATTATGATGTATGTGATGGCAAAGCATGAAAATGACAATAATGATGCGAAAGCAGTAACATACAATTCATGATATGCATGCAAATACGTTAATACTAGAACTCACAGTGATACACAATACGCTCTCGGCCTCAAAACCGAGTTATAATCGTCGAAGTAAGAGTGATAGCCTTCACGTGACTTAACCCGTCAAAACTCCTACAAGTAGGTTCATAATATAATATTTTATAAGTCTCACAGCTTATAATTTTCTTAACTTTGGTCCGGACGTATTAGTCGTAAGACCCAATTAATTTTTTTTTTTTGGCATCGACCTACATAATTATTTTGGGCTAATTATCCTTCAAAATTGGTGACATGAGTTATTATGGCAAACGATCCTCAAGACTAATTAAAATTACAATTTATGGCCGGAACTGGGCTCAACTCGCCGAGTTCATAAGGAACTCGCCGAGTTCCCATCCGAATCCGGATCAGGGACCAGCCGGGTTTCAAGTCATCCGAACTCGGGTCAAGGACCATCCGGATTTCGGATTCCTCCCAACCGAAATAAGGTCCGAACTCGGTTCTAGCCACATCCGAATTTCGGACCAACCCATCCGAAATTCGGATCCCACTATATCCGAATCTTTTAACTTAGAATTTTTTCTTTCAAAATTTCAGACCAACTCGCCGAGTTCATCAAGGGAACTCGCCGAGTTCGAGTGCAGGTCTGCCATTCTGCCTTACGGATTTAATGCTCAAAACTACCAAAACTTCTCACATTTATTATAAACGGTTTGGAATCATTCCCAAACATATATATACCTTTCTAAACTCATTTTAATATCAAGAACACTATTTCATTCCTTTTTAAATCCATGAGAGTTCATAAACTCCATTTTCGGGTTTTTGAGCTAAAACCCATCAAACTTCATAAAACTTGAATATTATGCTCATAAATGACGATTCTAACTATATTTCATTACCATTCTTCAAGATCTAGAGATTTCTCCATATTATCCATAAAACCCATTTGAGTTTTTCATCTTCTTCAAATGAAGATGGTGGAGAAAAGAATAAGTAAGAGATTTATATAAATAAAGGTGGGTACCTCTTGGATCTTTCAAAATCAAGAAAAGCTTCCAACAAAAGTCTGATTTGGATTCTTCTTCCTTTCTTCCTCTTCTCTCTTCTCTCTATTTTGGCTTTTTGGAAAAAGGATGAACACACACACACACTTGGTGTGTGTCTGCGTGGGTTTAAAGCAAGGAAAAGAAGACTTTCTTCTTCTTTTCTTTCCTACCCCATAACTTTCACATATTAACCAATCAAACCCTAGAATTATTTAAATTTCTTTTAAAGTCCTTTCCACATATTTAAGACTTATATCGTAAAAATTCGTACACTAACATTCATTCATATGTTTTGGACTTAATTATTATTTCGTATCGTATTATAATACAATAACATTAATTACCCATTATATTAAATAATTGGGTCGTTACAATTCCTCCCCTCTTAAAAGGATTCCGCCCACGGAATCAAGTTCTTTCAAATAGAGCGGGGTATTTGGCCATCATTTCAGCCTTTGTTTCCCAAGTCATCAGAGATCCACGGTGATGTTTCCAACAAACGAGCACCATCTCGATCTCCTTATTTCTTAGGTTAATTATTTTGTCGCAGATAATCTTTTCCGGTTCTTCGACATAACGTAGCCGTTCATCGATTTGCACATCGTCCAAAGGAACGGTCACTGCAGGATTGACCGGACTTCGCTTCAAATAGCTAACGTGAAAGGTGTTATGAATTCCGGCCAACTCAGCGGGCAGATCTAACTTATAAGCTTGAGCACCGACACGCTCGGTAATAGGAAACGGTCCAACATATCGAGGGCTTAATTTTCCTCGCTTTCCGAATCTCATAATTCCCTTCCACGGAGATACTTTCAGCATCACTGAATCTCCCACTGCAAACTCAATATCTTTATGACGTTTGTCCGAATATGCTTTCTGTCGATCTTGGGCAGCTTTGATCCGCTCACGAATAATCTGGATCTTATCATGCGTCTCTTGAAGCAATTCGGGGCCCGCTAACGGTTTCTCGCCTGCTTCACGCCAACACGTCGGGGTTCGACACTTTCGGCCATACAACGACTCATACGGAGCCATCTTTATCGAAGAATGATAACTATTATTGTAGGCAAATTCCACAAGCGGTAGGTGCGTATCCCAATTTCCGCCAAGCTCGATCACACACGCACGTAACATATCTTCCATCGTCTGGTTAGTGCGCTCAGTCTGGCCGTCGGTCTGGGGACGAAATGCCGTACTCAAATTAACACGCGTCCCCAACTGATCTTGCATACTCTGCCAAAATCTCGAAGTAAACCTCGAGTCACGATCCGAAACAATAGACTTTGGAATCCCATGGCGCACAATAATCTCGTCGATATACATTCGCGCCAATCTTTCCAAAGGAAAGTTTTCTCGTATCGGCAAGAAGTGTGCGGATTTTGTCAGTCGATCCACAATAACCCATATAGCATCATGTTGTCTTTGGGTCTTCGGAAGCTTTACCACAAAATCCATCGTGATGTGGTCCCACTTCCATTCGGGTATCTCAAGGGGTTGCAAATTTCCAGATGGTTTTTGATGTTCGGCCTTGACTCGCAAGCAAGTTAAACACCGCTCAACATGATTACCAATGTCTCGTTTCATTCCGGGCCACCAATATTCGGATTTCAAATCCTGATACATTTTCGAACTCCCGGGGTGAATTGAGAACTTCGAATTATGACCATCTTCTAAAATTGTTTTGCGCACATCACCAATCTTCGGTACCCAAATGCGATTTCTAAACATTTTCAGACCATTGATACCCTCAGTTAACAGTCCACTCTGACCAACCATTCTCTCAGACTTAATATTTTCCTCCTTAAGACCCTCGATTTGCCACTTCTGTATGTCGTCAAGGATGGAGGAACTCACAACTACATGTGTTAGCGCATAACAAGTAGCTTCTGGATATCTCTTTCGGCTCAAGGCGTCAGCTACTACATTGGCCTTTCCAGGGTGGTAAAGGATTTCGCAGTCATAATCCTTGATCAATTCCACGGCGCGCCTCTGTCGCATATTTAATTCTTTCTGATCAAAGATATGCCTCAGGCTCTTATGATCAGTAAACAACTGGCATTTAGTGCCGTACAGATAGTGTCGCCAAATTTTTAACGCAAACGTGACAGCATCTAATTCCAAATCATGAGTCGGACGACTCTTTTCATAATCTTTTAACTGTCTCGATGCATACGCTATCACTTTTCCTCGTTGCATAAGCACGCAACCCAACCCATTTATTGATGCATCACTATAAACGGCAAAATCTTCGTTTCCTTCCGGCAACGCAAGCACAGGAGCGTCCGTCAACCGACTCTTCAAAATTTGAAACGCCTCAATCTGTGGCTTTTCCCACACAAACTTCGCATTCTTACGAGTCAATGAAGTGAGTGGGACGGCTATTTTAGAGAAATCTTGGATGAATCGTCGATAATAGCCGGCCAATCCAAGGAAGCTACGAATTTCAGCAACATTTCTCGGCGCTTCCCAACTTTTAATGGCCTCGATCTTGGAGGGATCCACAGAAACACCCTCACAAGATATAACATGCCCTAAAAATTGCACTTGTCGTAGCCAAAACTCGCACTTGGAGAATTTGGCATACAACTGTTCGCTTCGAAGGAGTTCGAGCAATTGTCTCAGATGAACCGCATGATCCTCCTTCGTCTTGGAATACACTAAAATATCGTCGATAAACACTATAACCGACTTGTCAAGCATTGGACGGCACACCCGATTCATTAAATCCATAAAGGCTGCAGGAGCATTAGTGAGCCCAAAAGGCATCACTAAGAATTCATAGTGTCCATATCGGGTCCGAAAAGCCGTTTTTGGCACGTCTTCTTTACGTACCTTAAGTTGATGATAACCTGAACGAAGGTCTATTTTCGAGAAATAAGCAGCTCCTTGTAGTTGATCGAACAAATCATCAATACGAGGCAAAGGATACTTATTCTTTATAGTCACCTTATTCAGTTCTCTATAATCTATGCACATTCGCAAGGTTCCGTCTTTCTTACGCACGAATAAAACCGGAGCACCCCAAGGCGAGGTACTCGGCTGAATGAACCCTTTCTCTAATAATTCCTCCAGTTGTGCCATCATTTCCTTCATTTCCGAAGGTGCTAAACGATACGGGGCAAGCGCAATTGGTGCAGCTCCCGGCACCAATTCAATCCGAAACTCTACGGATCGATCCGGTGGTAATCCCGGTAAGTCATCAGGAAACACGTCGGGATATTCATTAACCACTGGTACATCCTTGAGGGTTTTTCCTTCTTTCTTAGTATTTAACACACAAGCCAAGAAGCATTGACAACCCTTACCTAAACTTTTCCGAGCCTTAGCCACCGAAATCACTGCGGCTTCCCTTTTACGTCTATCCCCATACACAAATATTTCTTCGCCTTCCGGCGTGAACAAACGAACGATTCGTTTCGCACAAGCAATAGTGGCAAGATTATTGGCCAACCAATCCATGCCAACTATTACGTCAAATTCTTTCGTATCTATGGGGACAAGGTCGATATCGAAGTTATGTCCATCTAAGGTTAGCACACAGTCATGATATATTTGGGTGGCACAAACCGATTTCCCGCTTGCCACATCAACAGATAGAGGGAAAGGCATCAAAGAAGGTACAACATCTAACTTTCGTGCAAATGGTTTAGAAATAAAAGACACACTTGCACCAGAATCGAACAATACTACAGCTAGGTAAAGAATTTAGGAGAAAAGTACCGGTTACGACATCCGGCACATCTTGCGCCTCAGCAGCTGTAATCTGATAGACTCTGGCTTGAGGCTTGGGTGGGTTCCCCTTTGATTGGGAGGAACCACCCACAAAATTAGGCTTTGCGACCGAGCCTTTACTTTCGGACGTCGCCAACCTCTTCTTGGGGCAATTCCGAGCAAGGTGGCCCACCTGGCCACATTCGTAGCACGCATCAGTTCGCTTAGGGCACGCAGGACGTATGTGCCCCTCTTCTCCACAGCCATGGCACACAATAGGGGACAAACACTCCCCACGATGAAGTTTCCCGCAACGGTTACACGTAGGCACCGAATTGGAAAACTGAGATTTGGACTGAAAGTTGTTGGAGCTAGCCGGCTTCTTTGAGTGCCTTGACGATTGGGAACGTGAACGGGAGTCCACGTTCTTCGAAAATGATTGCTGGAGTTGCTTAAACGTCCCCGACGAAGACTCAGCCTTCGCTTTCTTTGATCCAGCCGCCTCTTGTTCCCTACGGAACAATTCATACTCTCGGAGTCGCGCATACTCCACAGCTTTTTCGAACGATTCCACTGCGCGAACAGTCACCATTTCGCGAATCTCACTTCGCAGTCCTTCCACAAAGTAGTCAGTCTTTTGTTTCTCGTCAGCAATCACTGACCCCACAAAACATTGCCTTCGAGTTAAACTCGATCAGATAATCATTCACTGATAACTCTCCTTGCTGAAATGTCAGGAAGTCTCTTTTTATCTTCTGTACCGCAACAGCCGGACAGAAATGCTTGTCAAACCTGGTTTTGAATTCTTCCCAGGTCATCTTGGCCACGGCGTCTAAGCCCAAAATTTCCGCTTCGGAATCCCACCAAGTTAAAGCAGGACCAACAAATTGTGCAGTTGCGTACTGCACCTTTTTCTCATCATTGACATCGGTGACTCGGAATAACTTCTCAATTGCCTTGATCCAGTCCAAGGCCTCCACAGTAGTTGCTCGTCCATTGAACGCTGGAGGACGACAACCAATGAAATTCTTATACGACATTCCCCTTTTTGACTTAGAGGAGCCGTGCTTCCGTTCTTTATCTTTCTTGGGCCTTTCTGCCCTACTTCCACTTCCGGCGCCTTCAGTATTATCGTTACTTGCTTGCTCCCCCTCAGCATTATTTTTCTTTCCCTGAACATTCTGGGAAGCAAGTAATTGGGTCATTAGCTCATTCTGCTGGCGATTTTGCTCCAGCATTTGCGCCATCATCTGCATCATTTGGTCCTCTCTGGACCCTCCACCAGTACGGAAACTGGATTCATTTTCATAATCTGGAGACTGATCCCTGCCTCCCCCATCATTTGAATGTTCTACCTCCTGGTGTAGAACGCGATTCGACTGGTTATCCGACATTGTCTGCAACCAACAGTTACAGGTCGGTTCAACACTTGTTTCACACCAAAGTGTGCGCATGAAATTTATTTGTATGCATATGTATATATATATAATTATGCTTACGTCAAGTCATAATCTTAAAAGTCTACCCAATATTATCCCATCCTAGGCCAAAGGTCAATTGTAATTGTTATAATATTGCCGCCTAGGTGGGTCAATAACAGCATCTGAAACCGTGCTCAGAGTAGAGTATCGTCGACTATACTCTGTCTATGAGCTCCAGCTCTGATACCAAATTGAAACACCCATACAACTAATACGAGTATTTCGATACTATTATACGTTAATTTATACAGAGTACTTGCGGAAATACGATCAAAATTAAAACTTTTGCAATTAATAATCCTCAACGTGATTCCAAACACTTTGCATGAGACACAACAGAGTGTCGGAAATCACGGAGCAACGTAACTGGGGTTACAAGATTAAGTTATCAATTTAGTTACAAACGAATTAATAAACATTAACTAATTCGCGTAAGTCCAAAAATGGAAGTCTGCTACTCCCGCCCCAATCATCTACAAAATGTTGAGCTCCTATCCGAGCTCCAAACGATATCTAACAACTCGGGCCAGCCGGGCCTTTGCCCTTAACAGAACCTGAAAAGAAATAACAACTATCGGGTAAACAACAAAGTTGTTTAGTGAGATTCTAGATTAAAGTACCATGCGATATATGAATGATGCCATGCAATGCCATGAATTCGACTAACAATTTTGGAGGCCAACTAACAGCTATAAGCTACCACATTGCGGTTACCATACACAAGCTTACCGTACAATGGGTTTACAATCTACTGCTCGATTACCACACCACAGGCTTATCGATATGCAGTTTACAATGATGCCATACGATTACCACCACAGGCTTATCGTTTTACAGGCAATAATGGTTACCACACTCAGGCTTACCATTATGATTCCGCTGGGTTACCACACTCAGGCTTACCGTCTCGGCGGAGAGGTCAAACGAACGAGCAACAACTTATCAACCGAGTGATAAACAATAATTATGATGTATGTGATGGCAAAGCATGAAAATGACAATAATGATGCGAAAGCAGTAACATACAATTCATGATATGCATGCAAATACATTAATACTAGAACTCACAGTGATACACAATACGCTCTCGGCCTCAAAACCGAGTTATAATCGTCGAAGTAAGAGTGATAGCCTTCACGTGACTTAACCCGTCAAAACTCCTACAAGTAGGTTCATAATATAATATTTTATAAGTCTCACAGCTTATAATTTTCTTAACTTTGGTCCGGACGTCTTAGTCGTAAGACCCAATTAATTTTTTTTTTTGGCATCGACCTACATAATTATTTTGGGCTAATTATCCTTCAAAATTGGTGACATGAGTTATTATGGCAAACGATCCTCAAGACTAATTAAAATTACAATTTATGGCCGGAACTGGGCTCAACTCGCCGGGTTCATAAGGAACTCGCCGAGTTCCCATCCGAATCCGGATCAGGGACCAGCCGGGTTTCAAGTCATCCGAACTCGGGTCAAGGACCATCCGGATTTCGGATTCCTCCCAACCGAAATAAGGTCCGAACTCGGTTCTAGCCACATCCGAATTTCGGACCAACCCATCCGAAATTCGGATCCCACTATATCCGAATCTTTTAACTTAGAACTTTTCTTTCAAAATTTCAGACCAACTCGCCGAGTTCATCAAGGGAACTCGCCGAGTTCGAGTGCAGGTCTGCCATTCTGCCTTACGGATTTAATGCTCAAAACTACCAAAACTTCTCACATTTATTATAAACGGTTTGGAATCATTCCCAAACATATATACACCTTTCTAAACTCATTTTAATATCAAGAACACTATTTCATTCCTTTTTAAATCCATGAGAGTTCATAAACTCCATTTTCGGGTTTTTGAGCTAAAACCCATCAAACTTCATAAAACTTGAATATTATGCTCATAAATGACGATTCTAACTATATTTCATTACCATTCTTCAAGATCTAGAGATTTCTTCATATTATCCATAAAACCCATTTGAGTTTTTCATCTTCTTCAAATGAAGATGGTGGAGAAAAGAATAAGTAAGAGATTTATATAAATAAAGGTGGGTACCTCTTGGATCTTTCAAAATCAAGAAAAGCTTCCAACAAAAGTCTGATTTGGATTCTTCTTCCTTTCTTCCTCTTCTCTCTTCTCTCTATTTTGGCTTTTTGGAAAAAGGATGAACACACACACACACTTGGTGTGTGTCTGCGTGGGTTTAAAGCAAGGAAAAGAAGACTTTCTTCTTCTTTTCTTTCCTACCCCATAACTTTCACATATTAACCAATCAAACCCTAGAATTATTTAAATTTCTTTTAAAGTCTTTTCCACATATTTAAGACTTATATCGTAAAAATTCGTACACTAACATTCATTCATATGTATTGGACTTAATTATTATTTCGTATCGTATTTTAATACAATAACATTAATTACCCATTATATTAAATAATTGGGTCGTTACATTGAGACCCATGTATTACATGGGTTGATTTAGAAAATACATATTTTTTTTATATTTTAATAAATTATTATAAAATTTATATATAATTAAAATTAAAAAAATTAAAATCTAGTTAAATTAAAGATAAAAAAAATAATTAGTTGTTTGATATTAAATAAAAAAATATTATTATATTGTATTATTAAAAAAAGATAATATGTGTTTGCAAATAATGTTTCGTTTAATTTTTGTTAACTTCAAATATGAAATATCAATGTAAGAAACAAAAAACTTCAATTATGTGTATGTGTATATATTTTGAAAATGATAAAATATAAAAATGGAATATCTGAAAATCAACAATCAAAATTTGTCATATTCACAATTGAAGTTTTATCAATTAAATTTTAAATTTTGTTAGCAAAATAATTAACAAAAAATTTTAACTTTATTTACTACACTTCTACATTTAAATCTAAATTTTTACATTTGAATTTACTATGATCATTAAAGATAATAATAACACATATTTATTTTAGGTAAATATTAATTTAATATTAATTCATTAATGAAAAAATCAAAATCAAAATCTAATGTAATGTAATTAAGTTAAGGTAGTAAATATGGAAAATGAATTAAAAAAATGGCATAGGTATAATTCTTGATTTTAATTAAGGGTATAAGAGAAATTTCATAAATAATTATGAGTTGTCATTAATCTGGACCATTGATTTCTTTCCATCCAACTGTTCAAAAAATCCAAGTGGTTTTTTATAGTATAGAAGTATAGAAGATATATTGATAATATATATATATATATATATATATATATATATATATATATATATATATATATATATATATATATATATATATAGAATATGGTTCGTGTGAGTACCTAAAAAATGCAGAGTACCGTGAGTACCTGTGAACACACGGGTTTAAGATGTGAACATGCTCCGAAAAAAAAAAAAATTTTAATTTTTTTCATATTCATTTAGATACAAATAATATAAACATATTTGTAAAACCAATACACGCATTCACACTTCGTAGCCTCTTAAAAGTCATGTGAACGTGGAAAAATTCATGTGAACATGCTTAGCTGTGAACATACGTTCACAACAGTGCAGTTCATGTGAACTTGCACGTTTCACATAGTTATAGTGTGTGTTTATGTGTGATTTTTTGCAAGTAGTCTTATATTATTAATTTAAACATGATTATGAAAAAAAATTTCAAAAAAAATAATTTTAAGCGAGGTACCTCCGGTACTCCGCAAAACTAGTGGTACTCATTTGAACCCAAATCTATATATATATATATATATATATATATATATATATATTTACATATACGTAAATATACAATTATATTCTGTTTCTCATTTGGGAAGTAAAAGAAATGTTTTGTTTAAAACCAAATTAACTAATTAATGGTTTGGTTTTTGCCTTTTTTACTTTTTGGATTTCGGTTTTCCAATTTTTCAGGTAACATTTGAAAATTGAATTAACCATTTAAAAACACGTGTTACGTGTAAAATGTATTGTCAATTAAATTACGATTGTTTAAATTATTTATAGTAATTAGTTTATTACCCGTGTAATAAATGAATGGAATTGGTTTTCCATCCATATCCCAATTCCATTCATTTAATATCTTTTTGGTGTCATTAACATAAACATAACAGATGTCATTTCTAGTCTATCTCTTTCTATTTCTTTTCTATATATGGAAAGTTTCAAAATCATCATATAATAATCCAGAAATTGCAATAGAAAAGAAAAATGGAGGTTTGTGATGATTTTAAAATCTTTTCTACTAGGTAATCTAGTATCCTTATGCATGAAGATAATCAATTCGGCCGTTGTGGTCGGACTCTATTATGGATTTATGACCACATTCTCCATAGGACCCTCCTATCTCTTCCTTCTCCGAGCTCACGTTATGGAAGAAGGAGAAGAAGGAACCGAGAAGAAGGTATCAGCAACAACTGGTTTTATTACGGGACAGCTCATAATGTTCATATCGATCTATTATGCGCCTCTGCATCTAGCACTGGGTAGACCTCATACAATAACTGTCCTAGCTCTACCGTATCTTTTGTTTCATTTCTTCTGCAATACTCACAAACACTTCTTTGATTATGGATCTACTACCAGAAATTCAATGCGTAATCTCAGCATTCAATGTGTATTCCTGAATAATCTCATTTTTCAATTATTCAATCATTTCATTTTACCAAGTTCAATGTTAGCGAGATTAGTCAACATTTTTATGTTTCGATGCAACAACAAGATGCTATTTGTAACAAGTAGTTTTGTTGGTTGGATAATTGGTCACATTTTTTTCATGAAATGGATTGGATTGTTATTAGTTTGGATACGGCAAAATAGATCTATTCGTAAGTACATTCGATCTAATAAGTATCTTGTGTCAGAATTGACAAATTCTATGTCTATGGCGTATTTTTAGTCTCTTCTTAGTAGTTACCTGCCTAAACTATTTAGGCAGACTACCGTCACCCATTTTTAGTAAGAAACTGAACAAACTCGACAAAATGAAAGAAGAAGACTTTGATAATAATAGAAACAATAGACCGGTTTATTTTGTTGGGAATCAAGAAATTTTGAAGTTCAAAATACTTGACAAAAATAAAAAAGATGAAGAAAAATACTTTTTTTTGTTTGAAAAACCTCTTCTGACCTTTTTTCGATTATAACCGATGGAATCGTCCATTACGATACATAAGAAAGACAAATAAAAAATTTAAAGGCTTTGTAAGAAAAGAAGCGTCACAGTATTTTTTTTTATACATGCCAAAGTGATGGAAAACAGAGAATATCTTTTACATATCCTCCCAGTTTGTCAACTTTTGGGGAAATGATAGCAAGAAGTATATCATTGTCTACATTAGAAAAACTCTCCGCTGATGAACTATACAGCGAGTGGCTTTATACCAATAAAGAAAAAAATAACAACTTAAATAATGAATTTATAAATAGAATTGAGGCTTTAGAGAAAGTCTTTCTTTCTCTAAATATACTTGAAACAAAGACTAGATTGTCTAATGTTAAGACTAAAAACAAAAAAAATTTCCTAGTTAAATTGTCTAATGCTGAGACTAAAAACAAAAAAAATTGCCTAGTTAAAATGTATGATCCCTTTTTGATTGGGATGTATCGTGGAAGAATGAAGAAATTGTTTTCATCTTCAATCATAAATGAAACTTCGATAGAAAATTGCACAGAAATATCTGAACTAAATAAAATTCATGAGATCCTTCTTCCCTATCCTAATTCTCGAGAATCTGAACAGAAAATAGAAAGATCAGAAAAAAACAAGTTCAAATTGATTCAAATAATAGGTTCAATTTTTTATTGAACGCAATTCTAACTAACCCTAAGGGTCAAAAAAAATCTATTGGAATAAACGAAATCAGTAAAAAAACCCTCTCGATGGTCATACAAATTAATAAACGAGTTGCAACAACTTTTTAAAAACGACGAAAAGAACAAGGCATAATGCAAGGGCTGGATCACCAGCTTCGAACAAGAAGATTTAAACGTATAGCTTTTTTAACTCGTTCGAGACGAACTTTTTAAGACGTCTCAGTTCAAGAATTATAATCTTTATAGAAAATATAATAGAGATTCGGGTTTTATAAGTTATTTTGAAGGACCAGATTTTCGTCGAGCCGTAATCAAAGGATCTATGCGCACTCAAAGGCGTAAAATAGTTATTTGGGCACCGTCTCAAGGAAATCCCCATTCACCGCCTTTTTTTAGAAAAAATGGAAGATTTTCCCTTTCCTATATCCGACCTAATCAAAGTTTTTTTAAATATTAGAGATTGGTTGGGTAAAAAGCGAGAATTCGAAATTTTAGATCAACCACTCCAAATAAAAAAAACAACCAGGGGAAGACACAATAGAATTCTGGGAGAACTTGCCATATGGACAAAAATCAAGAAGTCTTTTGTTAATAGCTCAATCAATTTTTAGAAGATATATTAGATTACCCTTATTGATAATAGCTAAGAATATTGGCCGTATTTTATTACGGCAATCTCCGGAATGGTATGAGGATTTCCAAGATTGGAATAGAGAAATTTATTTAAAATGCAGCTATGATGGTCTTCAATTCTCTAAAACAAAATTTTCGAAAAATTGGTTAAAACAGGGTTTTCAGATAAAAATCCTATATCCTTTTCATTTGAAACCCTGGCACAGATCTAAGCTACGATTCTCTGATAGAGATCTAAAGCAACAAGATGATTTTGATTCTTGTTTTTTAACAGTTTTGGGAATGGAAACGGAATGTCCTTTTGGTCCTCCTCGAAAAACACCTTCCTTTTTTGAACCCATTTTTAAACATATAGACTATAAAGTAGAAATCAGAATATTTCATTTTAGAGTTCAAAGAATTTTGAAAAAAATAAAAAAGAAAGAAGCAAAAGCATTTTTATTTGTAAAACAAATAATAAAAGAACTTTTAAAAGGAAAGAAAATTTCATTATTTATACCGAAAGAAATATATAAATCAAGTGAAACTCAAACAGAAAAGGATTCTATAATCAGCATTCAGATAATTCATGAATCACCTAGTCAAATTCGATCTACAGGTTGGCCAAATTATTCACAAGCAGAAGCAGAAATGAAACATAGGATTGATAGAAGAAACACAATCAGAAATCAAATAGAAATAATGAAAAAAAAAGTAACGCCAGGAATCAAAAACAAAAAGATTCAAAAGAGTAATGGAGAATCACCCCCAAAAATTTGGAAAATATTAAAAATAAAGAATATTGAATTAATAGTTAAATTTTTCATTGAAAAAATATACATAAATATCTTTCTATGTATCATTGAGATGCGCAGAATCGCTCTACAACTTTTTATCGAATCAACAAAAAAAATTCTTCATAATGATAAATACATGGACAATAATGAAACAAATCAAGAAAGGATTAATAAAACAAAACAAAAAAAAAATTGACTTTATTTCTACTATGACTATAAAAAGGTCTTTGGATAATCTTAGAAATAGTAAGCAGAAGTCACATATTTTTTTTGATTTATCTTACTTGTCATAAAAATATGCATTTTTTAAATTATCACAAACCCAAATTCTTAACTTCAATAAGTTAAGATCTATTCTTCAATATAATGGACCGTCTTTTTTTCTTAAGACTGAAATAAAGGATTTTTTTTGGAAGACAAGGAATATTTCATCCCGAATTAAGACATAAGAAACTTCCAAATTATGGAATCAATCCATGGAAAAACTGGTTAAGAGGTCATTATCGATACGATTTATCTCATATTACATGGTCTAGATTAGTCCCACAAAAATGGCGAAATGGAATCAATCAATGTCATATGTCTCAAAATAAAGATTTAAACAAATGGTATTGCTATGAAAAAGACCAATTACTTGATTACAAAAAAAAAAAAAAACAAAATTTGAAAGTCTATTTATTACCAAATAAAGAGGAGAATTTTCAAAAAAACTATAGATATGATCTTTTATCATATAAATATATTCATTCTGAAACTTAGAAGAACTCCTATATTTATAGATCATCATTAGAAACAAATAAGAACCAAGAAAATTCCACCAGAAATAAAGAAATTTTTTTTAACATACTCAAGAATATTCCTATCAAGAATTATCGAGGAAAAAGCGATATTATATATATGGAAAAAAATACAGATAGAAAATATTTTGGTTGGAAAATTAATACAAATATTAAGGTTGACCCTAATAAGGACCAAAGAATAGAGAAAATTCATAATAATGGCTTTTTTTATCTTCCGATTGATTCAAATTCCGAAAGAAATTACAAAAAGGTCTTTTTTGATTGGATCGGAATGTCTTTTGATTGGATGGGAATGAATGAAAAAATCTTAATCTTAAATCACCACATATCGAATCCGAAAGTTTTTTCTTTCCAGAGTTTGTGATACTTTATCAGAAATATAAAGAGAATCCTTGGTTTATCCCAAGCAAATTACTTCTTTTTAATTTGAATATAAATCAAAATTTTAGTGAAAATCCAAATATCAACGGAAGGCAAGAGGAGGATTTTTTCAATTTTAGCCCATCAAATTCAAAACAATATTTTGAATTAAAGAATCAAAACAATATTGAAGAATATTTTTTAGAATCGATCGAAAAAGTCAAAATATTCCTTAAAGGAGATTTTCCTTTGCAATTAAGATGGACTGGACGTTTGAATCAATTGAATCAAAAAATAATGAATAATATTCAGATATATGGTCTCCTGGTTAGCCTGATAAATGTAAGAAAAATTACTATATCCTATATTCAAAAGAAAGAAATAAATCTGGATATAATGAGGAAGCGTTAAAATCTTACACAATAAACCAAAAAAGGAATATTAATTATGGAACCCGCCCGTCTATCTGTAAAAAATGACGGACAGTTTTTTATGTATCAAATCATAGGTATTTCATTGGTTCATAAAAGTAAGCACCAAAGTAATCAAAGATACCGAAAACCAAAAAATGTTGCTAAGAAGAATTTTGATGAATCCATTCCAAGACATAAAAGAAAAACTCTAAATAGAGACAAAAAGAATTATGATTTGCTTGTTCCTGAAACAATTTTATCGTCTAGACGTCGTAGAGAATTGAGAATTCTAATTTCTTTCAATTTAATTTTAAAGAATAACAATGGTGTGCATAGAAATACATTATTTTGCAAGGAGAACAGGATAAAAAAACTGGAGTGAATTTTTGGATGAAAGTAAACATTTTGACTGAAAAAAAAAATCAATTAATTAAATTAAAGTTCTTTTTTTGGCCTAATTATCGATTAGAAGATTTAGCTTGTATGAATCGCTATTGGTTTGATACCAATAATGGGAGCCGCTTGAGTATGTCAAGATATATATGTATCCATGATTTAAAATTTTGAGTTTCCTATATATTCTGTTGTTTTATCAATCATATTTTTCATTTTTTCTTCTGTCCGTCATCTGTATATATCCATGTTATATGCAAGTAACCAGATGCACATATGCGTTGTCTTACATCCCAGCCTAGGATACTGCAATAATAAGTAAATGACGTAGGAAATGGGTATCAATTAAAGCTAAAAATTAATCAACAGTATCTTCGTGCTAAACTATTTGGTATCGTCTTTTTGTATCACTATGCAAATGAACTTCAAAATCCGATTGATTAATGTTAATTGATAAAATCAAGAGTCTATAAAGAAATTATGATTGTTGTGTATACTACATTAAAATTTCTGACATTATTATTACTGATCAATAAAATAAATATCTATAAAAAGATAAAAAGGGGAGTGTGAAATTCTTTTATGGTAAAAAAAATCATTTATTTCAATTATTTTGCAAAAACAAGAAGAAAACAAAGAAAACAGAGGATCTGTTGAATTTCAAGTAGTAAGTTTCACCAATAAGATACGGAGACTTACTTCACATTTGGAATTGCACAAAAAAGACTATTTATCTCAGAGAGGTCTGCGGAAAATTCTGGGAAAACGTCAACGGTCGCTGACTTATTTGTCAAAACAAAATAGAGCGCGTTATAAAGAATTAATAGGACAATTGGATATTCGAGAGAGAAAAACTCGTTAATTTGAATTTGAAGAGTTAGTTTGAATTTTTTGCTTAAAGTTTGATGAACCTCTTTTCACTTTCAGCAATTCATGGAAGAATGAATCACGAAAAACCTATGACTGTACCAGCTACAAGAAAAGACCTCATGATAGTCAATATGGGACCTCACCACCCATCAATGCATGGTGTTCTTCGACTCATTGTTACGCTAGATGGCGAAGATGTTATTGACTGTGAACCAATATTGGGTTATTTACACAGAGGTATGAAAAAAATTGCGAAAAATCGAACAATTATACAATATTTGCCTTATGTAACACGTTGGGATTATTTAGCTACTATGTTCACAGAAGCAATAACTGTAAATGCGCCAGAGCAATTAGGCAATATTCAAGTCCCTAAAAGGGCCAGTTATATCAGAGTCATTATGTTGGAGTTAAGTCGTATAGCGTCGCATTTGTTATGGCTTGGCCCTTTTATGGCAGATATTGGGGCACAGACTCCTTTCTTCTATATTTTTCGAGAAAGAGAATTGATATATGACCTATTCGAAGCTGCCACCGGTATGCGAATGATGCACAATTTTTTTCGTATTGGCGGAGTCGCTGCTGATTTACCTCATGGCTGGATAGATAAAAGTTTGGATTTTTGCGATTATTTTTTAACAGGAATTGCTGAATATCAGAAGCTTATTACACGGAATCCCATTTTTTTAGAACGAGTTGAAGGAGTAGGCATTATTGGTGGAGAGGAAGCAATAAATTGGGGTTTGTCGGGACCAATGCTACGAGCTTCTGGAATACAATGGGATCTTCGTAAAGTTGATCATTATGAGTGTTACGAAGAATTTGATTGGGAAGTCCAATGGCAAAAAGAGGGGGATTCATTAGCTCGTTATTTAGTACGAATCAGTGAAATGACAGAATCCTTAAAAATTATTCAACAGGCTATAGAAGGAATTCCAGGAGGTCCCTATGAAAATTTAGAAATCCGCCGCTTTGATAGAGTAAAAGATACTGTATGGAATGAGTTTGACTATCGATTCATTAGTAAAAAACCTTCTCCGACTTTTGAATTGTCGAAGCAAGAACCTTATGCGAGAGTCGAAGCACCAAAGGGAGAATTAGGAATTTTTCTGATAGGAGATAAGGGTGTTTTTCCTTGGCGATATAAAATTCGCCCACCCGGGTTTATTAATTTGCAAATTCTTCCTCAGTTAGTTAAACGAATGAAATTGGCTGATATTATGACAATACTAGGTAGTATAGATATCATTATGGGAGAAGTTGATCGTTAAAAATGATAATTGATACAACAGAAGCACAAGCTATCAATTCTTTTTCTAGATTGGAATCCTTAAAAGAGGTCTATGGGATTATATGGATGTTTATCCCTATTTTTACTCCTGTATTAGGAATCACAAGGTGTACTAGTAATTGTTTGGTTAGAAAGAGAAATATCTGCGGGTATACAACAACGTATTGGTCCTGAATACGCAGGACCTTTGGGAATTCTTCAAGCTCTAGCAGATGGTACCAAATTACTTTTCAAAGAGAATCTTCTTCCATCTAGAGGAGATACTCGTTTATTCAGTATTGGACCATCTATAGCAGTCATATCAATTTTATTAAGTTATTTAGTAATCCCTTTTGGTTATCACCTTGTTCTAGCCGATCTCAGTATCGGTGTTTTTTTATGGATTGCTATTTCAAGTATTGCTCCTGTGGGCCTTCTGATGTCAGGATATGGCTCAAATAATAAATATTCTTTTCTAGGTGGTCTACGAGCTGCTGCTCAATCAATTAGCTATGAAATACCATTAACTCTATGCGTGTTATCAATATCTTTACGTGTGATTCGTTAAGACATAAATTTCCCCCTACCTCTTTTCTTTCTAGGAAGGAAGTGTCATGAGTTGAATATCTATTTTCGTTTTTTATTCATTATTCGGGGGTTGATGCAGGAAACCAGATAGTTATATGAGTGAAAGAAACCGCTTATAAATTTGCAGTAAAGGATTGAATCTCATTTCCTATGTACAAGAGTTAAGAAAAGTAAACATAAGTATTAGAGACTGTTTACCCCAAGATTGATTGATTAGTGATCATGACTTGAAGCGGGTTCAAAAGATCAACTTTACGGGGTTTTTACTATCTATTACCATATGTATTACCCGAAAGTAGATTGATAAAAATGAGTGGATAGCTAGGAACACTAAGGTACACAAAGGATTCGTAATAGAGATTATGTAAGTGTATTTTTCTGTGTATAAAAAGAATTTTAATTGGGGCTTTAAATTGGTAGAAATGATCAAGGAGTACTTCCCACGATTCCGATCGAGAGTGTACTTCTATTCACCGATTAAGTAAATAACTATCAAGAACGAAGTAATCCTTTAAGTTTGTTTAACGTCCCCCTTTTTTTGTTTGAGAAAGGAGAATAGGAATGAAAAAAACTCGAAAGACTGAATGGAATTGCACTAGAAAAAATAGATTTTTTTCTTTCTCTATATAGAGATACAATTCTTGTCATGATTCGTAAACTAATGCAACGTCTAATTTGATTTCGTAATTGAAAACGTTAGGTTGAAATATCTATTGATATTGCTATAAGAAATTTTATTCAAAGATTAAGTTATTACTCAACAAAGAATAATTTAAATTATTAAAAGAGAAGATGAATTCAGAAGCACTTTATTATAAATATAGCAAACAGAATTCCAGTGTCTAATGGGGACCTTACAATGGATTTCATTTGATCTTTATCTATCCTACAATCATATCAAGAAAAATAATAGTGGACGGGTCCTTAGATTTATTTGTGACCTTTTAGGAGCCGTATGAGATGAAAATCTCATGTACGGTTTTGTAATAGGGATGGGAGCGGTGATGTTTTCATCCACTATGATTATCTAACAGTTCAAGTACAGTTGATATAGTTGAAGCGCAGTCAAAATATGGTTTTTGGGGATGGAATTTGTGGCGTCAACCTATAGGCTTTCTAGTTTTTCTAATTTCTTCCCTAGCTGAGTGTGAACGATTGCCTTTTGATTTACCAGAAGCAGAAGAAGAATTAGTAGCAGGTTATCAAATCGAATATTCCGGCATCAAATTTGGTTTATTTTACGTTGCTTCATATTTAAATCTATTAGTTTCTTCATTATTTGTAACAGTTCTTTACTTGAAGGTTGGAATCTTTCTATTCCGTACATATTTGTTCCCGAGCTTTTTGAAATTACGAAAAGGGGTAGAGTCTTTGGAACAATAATTGGTATCTTTATTACATTAGCTAAAACTTATTTGTTCTTGTTCATTCCTATCGCAACAAGATGGACTTTACCGAGGCTGAGAATGGACCAATTATTAAATCTTGGATGGAAATTTCTTTTACCTATTTCTCTAGGTAATCTATTATTAACAACTTCTTCCCAACTTCTTTCACTGTAAAAAAATACTTCTATATTCACGACTTGTCTCAAACAAGAGAAAGAAACAAGTATCCTATTTTTTATAGAGATTCACGATATGTTCCCTATGGTAACTGAGTTCATGAATTATGGCCAACAAACAGTACGAGCCGCAAGGTATATTGGTCAAGGTTTCATGATTACCTTATCACACACGAATCGTTTACCTGTAACTATTCAATACCCCTACGAAAAATTGATCACATCCGAGCGTTTCCGCGGTCGAATACACTTTGAATTTGATAAATGCATTGCTTGTGAAGTATGTGTTCGTGTATGTCCTATAGATCTGCCCGTTGTTGATTGGAAATTGGAAACTGATATTAGAAAGAAACGATTGCTTAATTACAGTATTGATTTCGGAATATGTATATTTTGTGGTAATTGCGTTGAATATTGTCCAACAAATTGTTTATCGATGACTGAAGAATATGAACTTTCTACTTATGATCGTCACGAATTGAATTATAATCAAATTGCTTTGGGTCGGTTACCAATGTCAGTAATTGACGATTAGACAATTCGAACAATTTTTAATTTTCCTGAAATAAAAACTTAAGAACTCATTTTGATCTAATGAGGGTTTTTATTTCGTGAATAACTACAATTATATTGATTAGGAGGCGAGAATCGCGTTTTAATTTATATTCAAAATAGATTTCTATAGTCTAGATTGAGGATTTGAAAATATATAGATTCAAATTACTCTTTCGAGACATTAGGCCAATAACTATATCTACATCAATCCATATTGATGAAAATGGAATTTTTTTAATAAGAACTATTATAAAAAAGTAGAGTTACTATAAAAAAGTAGAGTTACTTCTTTTTTCCTGACCGGGTCAATAAAGTTATGAAAGATTTTGATTTATTTATCTCTAATTTTATATATAATGGATTTACCTGGACTAATACATGATTTTCTTTTAGTCTTTCTGGGATTGGGTCTTATATTAGGGGGTCTGGGAGTAGTATTTCTTCCCAATCCCATTTATTCTGCCTTTTCGTTGGGATTGGTTTTGTTTGTATATCTTTATTCTATATTCTATCAAACTCCCATTTTGTAGCTGCTGCGCAGCTCCTTATTTACGTAGGAGCCATAAATGTTTTGATCATTTTTGCTGTGATGTTCATAAATGGTTCAGAATATTCCAAGGATTTCCATCTTTGGACCGTTGGAGATGGAGTAACTTCCGTGGTCTGTACAAGTCTTTTTGTTTCACTAATTACTACTATTCCAGATACGTCATGGTACGGGATTATTTGGACTACAAAAGCAAACCAGATTATAGAGCAAGATTTGATAAGTAATAGTCAACAAATTGGGATTCATTTATCAACAGATTTTTTTCTTCCGTTTGAATTCATTTCAATAATTCTTTTAGTTGCGTTAATCGGCGCAATTGCCGTAGCTCGTCAATAATAACTCTTTAGAACTGGAAAAAACCTTGTTATGAGCTATCACATGCATTTCCTTTTTTCTATTTGACTTTGTATATAAAATAGAAATTCTTTCTTAGTTCGATCTATTCCCAATATATTCCTTTATTCCATTACTCGTTATATTCTAGTCAATCCAATTGGTTAAATTGTTGTTCATATTGAAATGAATCGAGATTGATAAGGAGTTGGTTAATGATGCTCGAACATGTACTTGTTTTGAGTGCCTATTTATTTTCTGTCGGTCTATATGGATTGATTACAAGCCGAAATATGGTTAGAGCTCTTATGTGTCTTGAACTTATATTAAATGCGGTTAATCTCAATTTTGTAACATTTTCTGATTTTTTTTATAGTCGTCAATTAAAAGGAGCCATTTTCTCCATTTTTGTTATAGCTATTGCTGAAGCCGCTATTGGACTCGCTATTGTTTCATCAATTTATCGTAACAGAAAGTCAACTCATATAAATCAATCGAATTTGTTGAATAAGTAATATTATCATATAAATTAATAAATTAAAATTTTCATAAATTAAAATGAATTCAAATTAGCATGTCTGCCACGTAAGGTATGATCATGTTATCACAAACATAAGAAATAAAAGTATTTTGGCACTGTCAATCCAGAAGTAGATTAATAAAAAAAACTCGGGGAACTCATCGATTCATCTAGTATTTAAATATATAATTCATTTATCAATTTACTAGATTGAAACTTTATCACGTTCAAAAATGGATAGATCCAATGTCGCATTCAGTAAAGATTTATGATACATGTATTGGGTGTACTCAATGTGTCCGAGCCTGTCCCACGGATGTATTAGAAATGATACCTTGGGACGGATGTAAAGCCAAACAAATAGTTTCTGCTCCAAGAACAGAGGATTGTGTCGGTTGTAAGAGATGTGAATCCGCCTGTCCAACAGATTTCTTGAGTGTTCGAGTTTATTTATGGCATGAAACAACCCGCAGCATGGATATAGCTTATTAATACGTTACAGAAAACCCTACTTGAGTCCATTTTTTTACCGCCAAAACCTGTGCCCAAAAATAAGATATTTTTTAGCACAGGTTTTCTGGTCCAAGTGTACCTTGTCTTTACCACGAACAAATTTCCTTGGTTAACAATAATTGTTGCAGTTTTACCAATATTTGCGGGTTCCTTTATTTTCTTTCTTCCACATAAAGGGAATAGGGTAATTAGGTGGTATACTATATGTATATGCACGAGATACTTAAGTTTTTGAGTTTAAACTTCGGTAGTTGAGGATGAAAAGATTCGTTAAGAAGCTAAAAATAAGATAACACGGTTGGATAAGTGACCAAGTAGATTGAAAGATAAGAATAGATATTTACGAGTTTTCAAAACAAAAACTCTAATTAGAAGATTTTTTTATAAATAAATTACTTTAATTTTATTATTTTATTATAAGATACAAATATCATATCCTCGTAATTTCAAATGACAGTCTATTTAATCGCTAAGTGACATGTAGTTACTCTTTTAACAAAATAGATAGATTAACTCATGTGTTACTTGGTTACTTTTAGCAACTTATTTTTATTAAAATAATATACATCTAAAGTTATATATATAAATATAAATATATATATATATAGGGTCAGGTTCTATGGGGCACCTGTATGCATTGTGCACTTTGGGAACCAATCTACACCCTTGGATCTTGTTATTCAACGCTCCTGATTTAAGTGGCATAACTGTAAATATAATGAACTTGGCAAAAGGCGTGCATTTGAAATTCTGGGCGGAGGGGCACAAAAGGTATTTTGCACATATATATTTTTGAAGAGATTCGCTATGCCTTTAACCTCCCTCCCGCGATTCCCGTGTACATTCCATATCTGCTCAAGTCACCGTATTATCGCTGAAGATTCTTCGTGCATATCCATCTTGGCAGGCGATTCCCATATTCACTCCGTTAATCCCTCGTGCATATCCATATTGACAGTCGTGTTCTTCATCAAGTACATAAACACGATGCAGGAGGGTAAAAGGGTGTCGAAGAAAAATCGTGAGGCGGCTGCACAGGTTCGTGCGCTTATCAAAAATTTTTTTTTTTAGCTTATTTTGTTAAATTGGAGAGAATGTTGCATAGTATATGATGACAAATGAGTTTGTTTTACAATGTAAGTTCGTATAATGGATTTGGGGATTTTGTTTCTTGACCTAGTTGTTTGTGTTTGGGTATGAATGTGCTCTGAAATTCATATATGTTCGTGCTGTTTGTTTGATGCATATGTGTGCATATGATGAACGATGTTTGTATTGTGCATTACAATGCATTAGGGTTTTTTTTTTATCGTGGGAGGTTAAGTGTATTGGGCTTTATCTTTTGTGAAAAAATATTGGGCATCCTGTTTTTTCATATTGAATGTATGAAGGTTGCACAATGCAAGCTGAGAATAGTTAAGAACAGAAATTTTGTGCGGTATAGATAGAAACAAAAGACAGTTAAAACCTAAGCTTGTTTAGTCAATGAGTGTAGGAATGAATGTTGCACAATATTGGGAATGTTGTTAACCTCAATTCGCATCACCAGGTATTGTTCACCAAACATATGCATTAACTTTGAATTTTTGGGAAAGGGTATTTGGATGTTCAGGAAAGCACATTTTTATAACTATGAATTTTAGTATACTTTCATTTTTTATATTGTCTATTTGTTGATTACCCTGTAGTGTGCGTATAACATATACATGTATCTAAATTTTGTGCATAATAGCATCTGTTTTTACAGATGCATGATTATGAACACAAAACAGTGCATACCAGAACTTGGTTTCTGTTTTTTGGGACTTTCAGTTTTTTGGGACATTTAGAATAGTAACAAAACCAGAATTCATTCTCCATGAAACTGAATCCAAATTCGAAACCGAAAATCAAACCTAGAACACCGAACATAAAACAACAAACGAATAATTGCACAAATGATGAAAAAACACACACATACATAATTATAAACAAATCAGTACACAAACTAAGTATGAGATCTGCACAAATAATATTCAAACGGAACAAGATGTAGGGATATTGTGCCCGATACCAATTATAAAATATAAGAAATATATTACGAATTACAAATCAGAAATGAAATTACAATACACGAAAATAAATAAAATACGAAAATTAAAATTACAAGTAAAGGAAATAACAATACTGAAATTTAAATTACAAAACGAAAAAGAAGGCTGAGTCTCGTGTTAGACACGATTCCCTTAAAACAGATTCGAAGTCTGTTTCCCAGGGTACAACAGCCAAAGCAGCGTGTACTGCCGGAGGTAACCAACTTTCCTGAAAAATCACGTGAATTGAAGGTGTTCTTCGTTCTTGGAATCAGCAACGTCTTGCCGTTAAAGTGCAAAAAGTTTCAAGAATGCAAAGTGTTTTCCAAGTCTTTCAAGTGTGTTTTGGTGTTTGCATCTCCATCCCTTTTATAGGAGATGAGTTGTAACAACAAATTAATTATATTCAATTGTAATAATAATAAAAAACCATTTTTTTATTAATAATTAAATATAATAATTCTATCATTAAACCATGAGTTGTAACAACAAATTAATTATATTTAATTGTAAAAAAAATATTTTTTATTAATAATTAAATATAATAATTCTATCATTAAACTAATTCTGTAACGGCTCTAGAATTGTCTAGATTCGTTCAAGACACGAACGCGGCTCACGCAAAAAAATACATTGTACAAAGTACGAGGCAGATGCGAGTGCACAAGTTTAATGATTTGCTACTGCTTGGACCCAAGTTTTGTCTTGGAGTAACTTGTCATGCTTGTCAAGACTCCTCATTATAAACCACTCATGGTTTGGACCATCTTCTTATGTGGGACAAGTTTTCACACTTTTAACTTGCATTTTCCCACATCAAACACCAATCTTTGAGCATCGATATCTCATTCATCTTAGCTCCGTTTTGGACGTTCTTTATATCGTTGTAATCCTCTCTTCAAGGAGAATACACACCCATAAAATATTAATTATATATCTCACAACTATATATAATTATATTTGGTGCAAAAACATGGAAAATACACTTTTTCCCTTGAAAAATTTACACTTTTTTCCAACAATCCCCCACATGAATGAGAGATAGATCGAAAACACATTCCAATCATCCCCCACATGTATGAGATTGATCGAAGACACATAAAATTCCAATGAATTTTCAATGGTTGAAATCTTGCATAGGATAGGTAGATGTAAACCTTTGAACCTTCCCTTATGAAATGCACTTAGCCTTCTAGCCGTCAGTAGAACTCGATGTCTTTGAACTGAGCTGCCATTTGTGAAGACGACAATACACTTCACACAAGAATCTCCCTAACAAGGTTAAGTCCTCATAGTCGTGTCCGTTATGGTCATGGAACACTAGCCTGATTCTGCGAGAGCTACTAAGAATTGTGCCCCTACAATTCCACTCGAAGCAACCCCACTTCTCTCTCACATAGGTGATTTCTCCCGAATCATTAAAAGCATAATTGATTTCGACCGAATCATTATAAAATGCTTAACCTCATTGTCACCAAAATTATTTTCTTCTAGAAATCATATAGGAATGGACTAGGAGTTTTTCACAACCCCCCACAGTGACCACACTTTATTCATACAAATAGGTTGTCCTTTTGAACCAAGATCTTGGGATCTCCAGTCAACAAGGTAAGGTTTTCCTTCGTATGAATTTATTCATTCATGGGCTTTAGTCTCATTCCTTTTGACGACTTCAAAACTAACTCTCTATTTAGGCCTTTCGTAAGCGGATCCGCAATGTTATCTTTTGACTTCACATAGTCAATAGTAATAACACCTGTTGAGAGTAGTTGTCGTATCGAATTATGCCGACGTCTAATATGTCTTGACTTACCATTATACATTATGCTATGCGCTCTACCAATCGCTGATTGGCTATCACAATGTATAGTAACGGCTGAAACGGGTTTCGGCCACTTTGGTATGTCTTCAATAAATTGACGTAACCATTCGGCTTCTTCACCACATTTATCTAATGCGATGAATTCAGATTCCATCGTAGATCTAGCTATCACTGTTTGCTTGGAAGACTTCCAAGAAATAGCAGCACCACCAAGTGTAAATACATATCCACTTGTAGATCTAGAATCTTTTATATCGGATATCCAATTCGCATCGCTGTATCCTTCTATCACAGCTGGATATCTCTCATAACGCAGTCCGTACTCTCGAGTATATCTCAAATACCGAAGTACTCGTATCACACTTTTCCAATAAATCCGACTCGGATTACCCGTGTACCTACTTAGCCTGCTTACAGCATATGCTATGTTCGGTCTGGTACAAGACATTAGATACATTAGACTGCCTATAATTCTTGAGTATTCTAGTTGATTAACACTTTCACTTCTATTTTTCGATAGATGTTGACTAGTGTCAATTGGAGTTCTAGCTATACTAGAATCACCATTACTAAATTTCTCAAGAATTTTATCCACATAATGAGTTTGACTTAACACAAGACTATCTAGGGTTCGTGTGATTTTAATACCAAGAATCACTTCCGCTAAACCCATGTCTTTCATGTCAAATTTGGATTTCAACATCTCTTTCGTTGAATTAATCATTCTTTCGTTACTACCAACGATAAGCATATCGTCTACGTATAAACAAAGAATGACATATCCATGTTTTGTATCTTTCGTGTACACACACTTGTCGCACTCATTAATTTTGAATCCACATTCTAGCATGACGTGGTCAAACTTTTGATGCCATTGTTTGGGAGCTTGCTTCAAGCCATATAATGACTTAACAAGCCTACAAACTTTCTTTCCACATCCGGGAGCACTAAAACCCTCGGGTTGCTCCATGTAGATTTCCTCTTCTAAATCACCGTTTAGAAAAGCCGTCTTCACATCCATTTGGTGCACTTCTAGATTTCTTATTGCGGCAATCGCAAGCACTAATCTAATGGATGTTATTCGCGTCACCGGCGAATATGTATCAAAGTAATCAACACCCTCCTTTTGTTTGTAACCTTTGATTACCAACCGTGCTTTATATTTATCAATGGAACCATCAGGTTTCATTTTCCTCTTAAAAAGCCATCGGTAACCTAGTGGTTTACAACCTTCAGGAAGGTCCACTAGTTCCCAAGTATGATTTTGTAAAATTGACTCAATTTCACTCTTGATGGCTTCTTTCCATTGAGGTCCTTCAGAAGAAGTTACCGCTTCTCGGTAAGTTTTGGGTTCACTTTCAACCATGTAAGTGACAAAATCACCTCCATATGATTTTTCAACCCTTTTCCTTTTACTTCTTCTAGGCTCAACCTCTTCTCTTTCAGGTTGTTCTAATGTCTCATCTTGGACATTTTCGTCAATTGATTTAGACGAACTAGCACGATCCTTTTGTAAACAAGGAAATATATTCTCAAAGAAGGATGCATTCCTTGATTCCATTATGGTATTCTTGTGAATTTCTGGATTTTTAGACTCATACACAAGAAACCGATAGACACTACTATGATGTGCATAACCAATAAATATGCAATCAACCGTTTTAGGTCCTATCTTTTGAGCCTTAGGTGCCGGTACAACAACCTTTGCTAGGCACCCCACACTCGTAAGTACTTATAGGATGGCTCTCTTCCCATCCAAAGTTCATACGGTGTTTTATCCATTTTCTTGCGGGGTATCTTATTCAAAAGATAAGTAGCCGAGAGGATAGCTTCCCCCCACATTTCTTGGCTCATTCCCGAACTTATTAACATGGCATTCACCATTTCTTTCAATGTTCGGCTTTTTCTTTCCGCAATACCATTTTGTTGAGGTGAGTAAGGAGCGGTGATATCGTGTCGGATTCCATGTTGAGCACATAAATCCGCAAACGGTGACACATATTCACCACCTCGATCACTTCTTACAACCTTAATCTTTTTGTTGAGTTGGTTCTCAACCTCTTGTTTGTATAAAACAAACTTCTCGATTGCTTCATCTTTACTTTTCATCAAGTAAACATAGCAATATCTTGTACAATCATCAATAAACGTGATGAAGTACTTATTACCACCTCTCGTAGGAATGGATTTTAAATCACACATATCCGTGTGAATCATATCAAGTGGTTCGGTTATTCTTTCAACCGATTGGAAAGACGATCTTGTAAGTTTGGCTTCAACACAAGTTTGGCATTTATAATTTGAATCAATATGAAAAGATGGAATGCAATTTAACTTAATTAAACGACGTAAAGAATTAAAATTGACATGTCCAAATCGTCTATGCCAAACGTTAGAAGACTCTGTCAAATAAACCGAATTTGTAGTCGTTTTATTAAAATTGCTTTTCAAAATCATCAAGTTTATTTTGAACATTCCATTCAAAGCAAAACCTTCTCCAACAAAATGACCATTCTTGGTCAAAACAAATTTATTAGATTCAAAAACCATTTTAAATCCAAACTTGTTTAACAGCCATCCGGAAACCACATTCTTTCGAATTTCCAGTACATACAAAACATTTGTCAACTTAAGATATTTCCCGGATGTCATCTTCAAGATCACATCACCTTCACCTTTGACATCAACCGTATCAACGTTTCCCATGAAGATCTTTTTTTCATTAACTACTTTCAAAGTAGTAAACAAACTTTTCTCCGAACACACATGTCGGGTGAAACCAGTGTCAATCCACCATTCATTCGGTTCAGATTTTACCAATTCTACATCAGAATCCATTGCGGTGATATTCACATTCATCACACTTGCAACTTCATCGTTGCCTTCATGGTTCAAGATCTAAATCAGAAAGCCATTCTGATTTCTCAATATGATTGGCAAAATTATTCTCATTTTGAACTCCAATCAAATTAACCATCTTCTTAATCGATGGTTTAGCACTAGATGATATAATTGAAGTCATCGGCCGTGACACAATTCCATCTAACATTTCCATTTTTCTTTAACGCCAAAGAAAATAATTATAAGTAGTTGTGAATCTTCTTTTCAAACAAATACTTTATAAATTTTCAACAAAGAAAATTTTCTCACTATATAATAAAATTACAATTTTATCATAAACAACGTCAAATGCATTAATTGATCAAGCTTGAATCAACCGTTCAAATTAATCACTTTATAACCAAATTAAATCTTTTGTTATAAACAATGTCAAATACTTCAATTGACAAAACTTGAATCAACCGTTCAATTTAATCACTTTATAACAAAATTAAATCTTTTTTATTATAACCAGTTTTATCACTAAAATTGAATCTGCCGTTCAATTTAACACCAAAGTGAAGAACGAATCAACCGTTCATTCAAACACTTGTAACCCGAACGAGAATAGTAACAAATTTTAAATTAAAAGTTAAAATTGAATCATCCGTTCAATGTTTAAGAAACCAAAAGTGAATAATCGAATCTGCCGTTCAAATTAAACACTTAATCAAGGCTGTTGCTAAAATTAAATCCGTATCGAAACCAAAACTCGTTTGTAACGAAACAGAAATAATTAAATGAAATGGAAAAACAATTGCTTCGAGACAAAACTTGTTTGAATCGAAACAATAATGTAATAGAAATTTTTACTTCGAGACAAAACTTGTTTGAATCGAAGAAATAATTTCTTTAAAATTCCTAATTTTATAACCGGTATCGTGGTTGTAAAATTTGTTTTAAGATTGTAGGAATATTGTGCCCGATACCAATTATAAAATATAAGAAATATATTACGAATTACAAATCAGGAATGAAATTACAATACACGGAAATAAATAAAATACGAAAATTAAAATTACAAGTAAAGGAAATAAAAATACTGAAATTTAAATTACAAAACGAAAAAGAAGGCTGAGTCTCGTGTTAGACACGATTCCCTTAAAACAGATTCGAAGTCTGTTTCCCAGGGTACAACAGCCAAAGCAGCGTGTACTGCCGGAGGTAACCAACTTGCCTGAAAAATCACATGAATTGAAGGTGTTCTTCGTTCTTGGAATCAGCAACGTCTTGCCGTTAAAGTGCAAAAAGTTTCAAGAATGCAAAGTGTTTTCCAAGTTTTTCAAGTGTTTCAAGTGTGTTTTGGTGTTTGCATCTCCATCCCTTTTATAGGAGATGAGTTGTAACAACAAATTAATTATATTCAATTGTAATAATAATAAAAAACCATTTGTTTATTAATAATTAAATATAATAATTCTATCATTAAACCATGAGTTGTAACAACAAATTAATTATATTTAATTGTAATAAAAAATATTTTTTATTAATAATTAAATATAATAATTCTATCATTAAACTATTTCTGTAACGGCTCTAGAATTGTCTAGATTCGTTCAAGACACGAACGCGGCTCACACAAAAAAAATACATTATACAAAGTACGAGGCAGATGCGAGTGCACACAAGTTTAATGATTTGCTACTGCTTGGACCCAAGTTTTGTCTTGGAGTAACTTGTCATGCTTGTCAAGACTCCTCATTATAAACCACTCATGGTTTGGTCCATCTTCCTATGTGGGACAAGTTTTCACACTTTTAACTTGCATTTTCCCACATCAAACACCAATCTTTGAGCATCGATATCTCATTCATCTTAGCTCCGTTTTGGACGTTCTTTATATCGTTGTAATCCTCTTTTCAAGGAGAATACACACCCATAAAAAATTAATTATATATCTCACAACTATATATAATTATATTTGGTCCAAAAACCTGGAAAATACACTTTTTCCTTTGAAAAATTTACACTTTTTTCCAACACAAGATATGTAGAACCGAAAATAAGATCCGCTAAAGCCGAAACATTCAAACCAACCCACGACCAAGGAAACCGAATCAAACGTTCAAACTTAGCCACATTGAATGGAAAAGAAACCAAAATTGTGATTTGCGATACTCGAAAAACTCAACACGAAATCGAAACCAAAGTAGAAATGGAGATCAATCGTACCCGAAACATTCAACACGAAATAGGAAATTCAAAACGAAATCAAAATGAAACTTTTAGAGAAATGGAATCAAAATCGGAGGTTGAAGCATCGTTTATGTGTTGGTGAAAATTGAAGACGAAAGCATGATGGATTGTTGCCTTTTTCTTGAAAGAACATTCAATCATAATAGTATGATGCAACCACAATAACCAAATGAGTTTATATTCTTTAATCAAATCAAATTAAATAATTAATAAAGAATTGCAGGATGGAAACCGCCAAAATGAAGTCAAGATGGTTTGCAGTAAATATGGAGCAGTTGTTGTTCAAATATTCCTCGCAAATGTATTCATATTGTTAATGACGGTAATACCCTTAAATGAAATGTAATTATTAATTATTAATTAATGATGATGATGCTGATTTGGCAAAGTTTTATTGGTTCACAATGTTCACATTATTTAAATTGTTCACAAAATGTTTTATATATATATATATATATATATATATATATATATATATATATATATATATATATATATATATATATATATATAAAGTAATAAAAAAGTTAGTCGTTTACCTGCCTACCAGCTAGCTTTATTATTCAGTGAACTAAATAATAAAATTTTGTCATTCTAAAATAGCTGTGACGAAATACAATTTATGTTAAAATGTAGATAAACGATCATGATGATATATTTGAATTTTTATAAAATATAATAAATCAAACGTCATAATAGGAAAAACAACAATTATACATTGTTTTTTAAAATAAAATATTTAACGAGCTGCATGTCTGCCAGCTTAAAAAAA
Organism: Centrapalus pauciflorus; assembly: GCA_020465985.1. NCBI lineage: Eukaryota > Viridiplantae > Streptophyta > Magnoliopsida > Asterales > Asteraceae > Centrapalus > Centrapalus pauciflorus. Next base: position 94,916 of record JAANYP010004763.1, read on the forward strand.
ATTAGTTCCGACGATAATAAATTTTATATCAGAATGTAGACATAAAAAATACGATCTTAATAATATATTCAAATGTTAATAAAATACAATATAGCAAAAGTTATCATAGAAAAACAGAATTCTTATATCTATATCTATATCTATATCTATATCTATATCTATAGGGGCGGGTTCAATGAAAAACCACTATGCACATGAAAACTATGGAAACCTATGCAAACCGTCCGATTTGGTGCATTTCATAAAAAACGCGGTGACATGATCGTAAATAAGGTGATGCATCACGCGGGATTTTGATGCATCACGCGGAGAATTTGATGCATCGCGCGGGGAATTTGATGCATTTGTGGTGATGCAGTGCGGTTTTCACAAGTTTTCAGGTGCATGATGATTTTCCATTGAACTCCCCTCAATATATATATATATATATATATATATATATATATATATATATATATATATATATATATATATATATATATATATATATATATATATATATATAAAATATGGTTCGTGTGAGTACCTAAAAAATGCAGAGTACCGTGAGTACCT